>JASAMV010006988.1:0-31424 GCA_030248065.1 Rhynchonema sp. JSB1_4
AAGGTACTACCCAGCCTCCGGAAGGATGCAAGGTATTCCTGAGGTCCGAAAAAGGGTGTTTTTTGCATGCATTATGCTGCAAATTTGGCCGAAAAATTGGTCTCTTTGCATTTTGGCCGATAATTTGCCTAAAATACCTATTATATGGAGGTTTGCGCGCGGAGCTCGCGATTTTTGGAGCTTTGAGGTCGAAAAACACTCATTTTTGCCTATAAAGACCATAAATTGATGGTTGCAAGGTACCCTCCGGGGTGGTTGCAAGGTACCACCCTTCCTCCATCCTCCCAAGGGATGGTTGCAAGGTACCTACTCCTTAATTGGGGAATCCCCCCATCCCCCAGCCACTACACTGGCCGCAAACCTCTCAGAGGTAACGACAGCACTGGTAGGATGTACGTGCCTTAGCAACCTTTCGATTTCAGGGACGCCAGCGCCCGGCATTTTCGCAGCCCAAAATTTTTTATTCGATCAACCGATCTGATTGTTGTTGTTATTTCTTGGTCGTTCAGCCCAACTGTGATCAAATATTATTATTGTTGGATTGGGGCGCTCCGCTGTTCGCTGCCTCGTTACACCATCGACGGCGTAGCGTTTCATGTTGTTTCGCTAGGACTTAAATCTTTATTTCCAATTTCTGCAACTGAACTCAAGCCCGAAAGCGTATAATCAACCGCAACCAAACATGTCGCAAATCCTACCGATCAAGTTTCAAGAGCACATTATGGTTGGTCTTGACATGGCTTAATTGTGATTTTGCTCGCAGACGGATTTGGGCAAAATATTGGCCGAAACGCCAACACGAAACCATATTTTCTATGTCTCCAGCTGCAAAACATCGGCATCAATGCGTCCAATATCGGTTTCGCGACACTCACAATGGAGTCCGACAAATACATCGTTGTGCGCGAGAAAGTCGGCGAATCTGCACAGGCGAGTTGTGAATTTGGTTTGCCAAAGTAAAAAAATGGTTTGGTTTTCTGGCCTTTTTTGAAATGGTGTTGTTGTGTGTGGGTATACGTGTGGTCGAAAATTTTTTCAAGGGTCAACTTTTGGAAAGAACGTTTTTTCTAAAAATTTCTGACAAATTTTCCAAACAACGTTCTAAAAACAACTGTAAATCGGTTCTAAGCAGTCAAAATGACTACTTTTTAACGTTTCCAGTGCATTTGCATTGCAGCCAGTTTCAGACGATCTCCCAACAAAAGTATTGTCGAAAATTGGGCGTTTTCGGACAACGGATATTTGAAAACGTTTTTTCCAAAAATATATTTCGCGTAAAAATACGCAAATATACTGTAGGTGTTGTGAGTGACCTACCACCCGGGACATGTCACTTTTTTCAGGTGGTCATAATCGACTTGGCTGATCCGCAAACGCCATTGCGACGACCGATTCAGGCTGATTCGGCCATCATGAATCCGGCAAGCAAAGTTCTCGCGCTCAAAGGTGTGTGCATTGCTGTGGCTTGATTGTACCATTGAAGCGATATTTATGGTTGCCTGTGTATTTGTGTGTGACACGGTTGGCTCGGAGATTATAATAATTTTCTTATGTCTTGTACAGCGCAACGTACGCTGCAAATTTTCAACATCGAGCTGAAGTCAAAAATGAAATCGCACAATATGAACGAGGACGTTGTGTTCTGGAAATGGATCAATGTGAAAACGCTGGCGCTCGTCACTGAAAACGCCGTGTTTCACTGGTCGATCGAAGGTACGCCCAATTGAACAGCTGTTAATTTTTAGACTGTACAGCTCTATCATTACAAAAGGGTTTATTATAAAAATGGGATTGGCCGACTCTGACGGGTGCCAGTAATTTCACCCCGTGACGTTGTTTTCGCAGGTGATGGCGCCCCGATGAAAGTGTTTGACCGACACTCGACATTGGCCGG
Source organism: Rhynchonema sp. JSB1_4 (assembly GCA_030248065.1). Classification (NCBI taxonomy): domain Eukaryota; kingdom Metazoa; phylum Nematoda; class Chromadorea; order Monhysterida; family Xyalidae; genus Rhynchonema; species Rhynchonema sp. JSB1_4. The sequence continues at coordinate 1,895 of JASAMV010006988.1, forward strand.
ATGTCAGATCATCAACTATCGAACAGACGCCAAGGCGCAATGGCTGTTGTTGATCGGTATCACCGCCAGGGTACGTTTTATTTGACGTTATCACATCACGTATTGTGTACTGAGTACTGGTGTTTTTGTCGTCGGTTCACAGACATTGCTGTTCCTGCTATTGCGCTTGCGTGAAAGAACCTGAATGTTGGGCTCCGAATTTTGTTGAGTTTTTTTGATTGAGGCCAGCAGACAGCGAGAGCGAGACGCAATCTCGAACTCGGCTGCGGCACGGAGCAAGATGCTTATCAGTGCCGCATTCCGTTACAGCACTCATCAACAGCATCATCATGTTTCCGCGTATTTTTGTCTGTAGTTCACTTGCCTCCACTTTACACAGGCGCGTGCGCAACACCACAATTTTATATGTGAACGACATGCGTGACTGTTCTATGGCCACGTGTGTTTAGTCTCCATGTAACAAACATAACATTGCACATTCATTTTCTGTTACATTCGCATGTGCAATGCGCGCTCGGTATAGCATGTCATCTGGAGTGTTACCGTAACCAAGCACTGTGTTGGTCTGGGTCGCGACACCTTTTTATTCATTTGTGAACTTTACCAACGCAAGTTTGTGAGCGCAACATTATTGTGTGTGTGTGCTGTATTACGGTATTTGTGTTTGTTACAGGACAACCGCGTTGTGGGTGCGATGCAACTGTACAGCGTTGAACGCAAGGTCAGCCAGCCGATCGAAGGCCACGCGGCGTGTTTTGTTGAATTCAAGACCGAGACCAACCCGGCCGTCAGCAATCTGTTCTGTTTCTCGGTGCGAAATGCCAGCGGCGGAAAGGTACACAGCACATTGGATCGGGATATGGGCTCAAGCTTGCCCACTGTAATAAGTGGGAAATTGTGCCACTTTGGTTGAACAATAAATAGGCAGGCATTTCAAAGAATTGCTGAAGATACCGTCAGCAAACAAAACAAGAGCAAGCAAAATCGCACAGTCATACGTGTGTCTGAATTTCAGCAAGTTGAAACACAATACTGTGGCTATTAAAAGTAGTCAGCCATTCGGGTCTCCACATGTCCTGCAAGCATCTCATCTTTATTTTGTGAATGGCTGGACGTAGATGTTCAAAAAGATTCAGATTGATTCAAGCGCTAAACGATTTGCACGATTTTTATCCACATGACTTGCTCAATTTCTTCAGTTGCACATAATCGAAGTGGGTAATCCTCCGTCCGGCAACCAGCCGTTCACCAAGAAGCAGGTCGATGTCTTCTATCCACCCGAGGCCGGCAGTGACTTCCCTGTGGCCATGCAGGTGCGCGGCAGACAATTACTTTTGTTGTAGATTTCGTTATCGGAAATTTCTCGATAGTTTGTTGTAATGTTGCGTTGTGAAGCGGGACACAACTGATCCCCACCCAAAGCTAACAATATTTTATGCTGTGCGCTGCAGGCTTCGAACAAACACGGTCTGATATATTTGGTGACCAAGTTCGGCTACGTGCATCTGTATGACATCGAGTCGGGCACGTGCATTTACATGAATCGAATTTCGTCGGAGACCATTTTCGTGACGTGTCCCTACGAACAGACTGGAGGCATCATGGGTGTCAATCGAAAGGGACAGGTATGTGTGCAGTGCACGGTTATTCGGACCGTAGTTGACAGGCAAGACTAACCAGCTAAGTCCAGCCTGCCACCCCTGTTGGGCTTTTCCTAGAAGTCTTGCCAGATCGAAACAGATCGCATTGTGTGACACGCAACGCATCAGGCTATCGTTGGGTGTTAGAATATGTGGCACACTTAATTCTTTGACTCTAAATTTGGGTGGGTATAACAACGCGTAGCGGGCAATAAGTTGATATTCCCTTTGGTCGTTACAATTCGACTTTCTTTATAACCGGCTCAACCAGCTGACGTTTGCAGGTGCTATCGGTGTCAATGGACGAGGACAACATGGTGCCATTTGTCACCACCAATCTGCAAATGCCCGATTTGGCATTGCGTCTGGCCGTACGATGCGACCTGCCCGGTGCCGAGGAGTTGTTCGTTCGTAAATTCAACCAGCTGTACGGACAGGGTGCGCATGCCGAAGCCGCAAAGGTGGCCGCCACTGCGCCAAGGGTATGTCAGTCATACACGTCAACCACTACGTGTTCAACAACACCATTCTTCAACAACAACACATCACCTATCTTGCAGGGCATTCTACGCACGCCTCAGACGATACAAAAGTTCCAACAAGTGCAAGGCCAGCCCGGTCAGGCGACACCGCTGCTGCAGTATTTCGGCATCTTGCTCGATCAGGGACAATTGAACAAATATGAAACATTGGAATTGTGTCGACCCGTACTGCAGCAGAACAAGAAACAGTTGCTCGAAAAGTGGCTCGTTGAGCAAAAGGTTGGTGGATGGGCCATCGTGGTCCACGATTCGTGGAATGATGTTGCACACTGTTTGTGTGATAACGAAGATTGTCTTCAGCTGGAATGCAGTGAAGAGCTTGGCGACATGGTCAAACCAGTTGACACAAACATGGCCCTCTCCGTCTACCTGCGAGCCAACGTTCCGCACAAGGTTGCCCATTGCTTTTTTATTTTTTTTAATTTTAGCATTTGCATCACGGTTACATTTCCAGGTTGTGCAATGTTTTGCCGAAACGGGCCAATTCGATAAGATCATACTGTACGCAAAGAAGGTCAACTACCAGCCGGACTATCTGTTCCATCTTCGTCAGGTTGTTTCGGTTTTTCTCCTTTGGCTTTTGACTGTGATCTTGTCTTATGAGAACAATTTTGAGCGGAATGCGAACGGTACAACGAGTGAAACAGCTAATAACATCTCACACAACGTTTGCAGGTGCTTCGCGTCAATGCTGAGCAGGGCGTGAGTTTTGCCAAAATGCTCATTCAGGACGAAAACGAACCGCTGGCCGATTTGAGCCAGGTGTGTTTGACGGGGTTCGTTGATTGAATGAGTGAGTGCATCAGCAAGACTAACCAGCTAAGTCCAACCTGTCACCCCTGTTGGTCTTTTCCTAGAGGTCTTGCGAGATCGAAGCAGATCGCATTGTTTGACGCGCAACGCATTCTGAGATATCGTTGGGTGTTAGGATATGTGGCACAATAAAGCAGGTCTCTGGGGACGAAACTGCGAAATTGATGGAGGACAACTTCGGAAACGATCATGCTTGATTCAGATTGTCGACGCATTCATGGAGCTGAATCTGGTGCAACCGTGCACGTCGTTTCTGTTGGACGCACTCAAAAACGACCGACCCGCCGAGGGACCGTTGCAGACGCGACTGCTCGAAATCAATCTGCATGCAGCACCACAGGTTGTTGACTGTTGTTGGTGACTTGTTCGGGGTTTCATCTGCCTTGAGAGACCCGTGCGTGGTTGGTTGCAATTTACTGGTGATAGTGACCATTATACCAAAGTTAGTTTGGTTCTTTGCTTTCTGCCTAGGTCATGCACGTGACGCCTGAAGGGATGTTCCGAAATTTGAACAACGCTTTGACCGTTTCTAATCCTTGAGGTTGAGGTCACCTATCCCTAGCACTCACTCACAGGTGGCCGATGCGATCCTGGGCAACCAGATGTTCCACCACTACGATCGTGCTTCGGTCGCGCAGTTGTGTGAGAAGGCCGGACTGTTGCAACGTGCGTTGGAGCACTTCACCGATTTGTACGACATCAAACGTGCCGTCGTGCACACGCATCTGCTCAATGCTGAGGTCAGGAGATTAGAAATCATGTACAAATAGCAGAACGCCGAAGATTTAAAACTTTTGTCCAAAGCGTTGTTATCCGGGTGTTCTGCTGTGTTGTTGTTTTTGCTATTCGTTCACTGCTCACCAAACACCTTGTGCTCACCTTGGGGTGCGTTCCTCTGCGACCACCTGTGACACGAATACAATTTCAGTGGTTGGTCACATATTTCGGCAGCCTGAGTGTTGAGGATTCGTTGGAATGTCTGAAGGCGATGCTGCAGGTTTGTCCGCGTTCACATTGATAGCGTATATTCTTAGGATTACTTGTGGCCTGTGCACGCTAGGCAATTACCATTGCTTTACTTAAACTAAGGATGCCCTCGCACGTTTTCATACTAAACATGCGTGCTCTTGGGCTGCGCGAGTGTCTTCATGAATGATTCGAGTAGCCTGCATGCACGCATATCAACACAACAGATGGATTCGCTAGCGCTGAGTGACACTCAATCACCAGGGTTTGATAGTAGACCATCACACAAATTATCGGTTAAATTTTGAGCAACTGAAGCGCTAAATGTGATAATTTCATCTATGTTGTCCGATATTCAAGTGGCATTGGTGACTTGATTTTTCAGGCAAACATTCGCCAGAACTTGCAAGTCGTGATACAGATAGCGAGCAAGTATCACGAACAGCTGACGACCGCGTCGTTGATTGAATTGTTTGAGTCGTTCAAATCGTATGAAGGTAGGTGATTTTATTGGACTAGTGTTGTACGAGAGGCTGGTCAAATGTGACACATTGCTGGGCTAATCTCGGCCACCACAGGCGTGGCCCCGTCTCGTACGCGGCCGTATAGGGTCGGACTCCGAACTTATACCTGCTGCTATGAACATTGATTTCAACGCTTACTGAACAAAATCAGTAACTTTGGTTCCCTATTTCAGGTTTGTTCTATTTCCTGGGTGCCATCGTCAACTTCAGCCAGGATCCCGAAGTGCACTTCAAGTACATACAGGTCGGTCCATTTGTTCATTTGTCTTGCGTCAACGGCGGTCATTTTGTGCCATGGTAAACTGTCACAAAGCATTTTAATGCCAGGCTGCCACACTGACCGGCCAGTTCAAGGAGGTGGAGCGAATCTGTCGTGAATCGAACTGCTACGAGCCGGAGCGCGTCAAGAACTATCTGAAAGAAGCCAAATTGAAAGGTTGGTGCTGTTGATGGTTGTTTGATTTGTTTCGCTTGTTGCCAGATATGATCATTTGTTCGTTGCAGACCAACTTCCACTGATCATTGTGTGCGACCGACACGACATGGTGCACGATCTTGTGCTCTATCTCTATCGCAACAATCTGCAGAAGTACATCGAGGTGTTCGTACAAAAGGTATGTGGTTGCCGTCCCGACAGCTGACTGTTATGTGCCGCCATGGTCCATTTGAATTCATTCGAAAGAGTGGCAGAGCGGCAGAAATCGGTCAAGCTAGTTTCGTCATCTACACTACTCACTCCATCCAACATGGTGTGTGGTTGCAGGTGAACTCTGAGCGTTTGCCGGTTGTTGTCGGCGGTTTGTTGGACGTGGATTGCAGTGAGGATGCAATCAAACAGCTGATCATGAACACGAAGGGACGATTCGATATCGATGAATTGGTGGCAGAGGTCGAGAAACGAAATCGGTAATTTGCTCGTGTGATTGGTTGGATTTTGTTTAGGAGTGTGGGCCATGGCTAAGTTTGACTGGACCCTGGGTGATGGTACTGCTGCGTACGGCTTACGCTATCGCACGCTTGCAACCACAACCACCACTTACTGAACAGCTAGGCAGACCTTTGGAACAGCTGTGCCAGATGTTCAAGATTTGAAGAACGCCAGTGTTTTTGTGTGTCGCCCCACGCCAAGTTGGATACATGATTATTTGCAGCCTGAAACTGTTGGTGCAATGGCTGGAGACGCGCGCGCACGAGAATGCGACCGATTCAGCGACGCACAACGCGCTCGCAAAGATCTACATCGACGCGAACAACAATGCGGAGCGATTCTTGAAGGTTGGGGCAACATTTGAATAATCCAGAATCGGACAACATTCGATTATTCTGTACAGGAAAATCCGTACTACGATTCGGGCGTGGTTGGCAAGTACTGCGAGAAGCGTGACCCACATCTGGCGTGTATCGCATATGAGAGGGGACAATGTGACCAACAGTTGATTCAGGTTAGTTTTGTGCTTATGACGTTGAACTCGAAATCTTTGTTGTGCGCGTGCTTTTGTCGAATATAATGTGGTGCACCCGTGAAGTAAAAAATGGATTGCAAGGACAAAATGATCAACATACCAAATATGAACACAATCCCATCTGAACACAGGTGTGCAATGAGAATTCGCTGTTCAAAACACTGGCGCGCTACTTGGTGCGTCGACGCGACCCGGATTTGTGGGCGGATGTGTTGCAAGAGACCAACCAGCATCGACGTCCCTTGATCGATCAAGTCGTCCAGACGGCACTCTCAGAGACTCAGGTTCGATCCTCCCTTATTCGTATTATCACCATCAGTAGTAATTATCACCACTGGCGACGTGTCGGATTTGGTCGTCGGACCGGTATTTTTTGATTTTGGTAGGGGATCTGCTGACGTTACGGTATCAATCGGTGCCAAAGTTGTTTCGTTTCCACCACAATAATCCAATTTCATATTGTCGAAATCAGTACTGTCAGTTAGTTTTTGAAGGCTGTCATTACCTGACCATTGACCAGCGTTGAAATGTCCGTGACATCTTGGTATCTCGTGTGTTGCACGTCACACCAACAAAACAGCCATTCATTTATCACAGGACCCCGAGGACATCAGCACAACAGTGAAGGCGTTCATGGCTGCCGACCTGCCGAACGAGCTGATTGAGCTACTGGAAAAGATCGTGCTTGATAGCAGTGTGTTCTCGGAACATCGGTCGGTTCATGTCCCTTTTTAACTTTTTTAATTTGTTTGAACCCGTCGGTGATGCACACTCGTATTTGTTGGTCTGTCATGTTGTGCATTGATTATTCAGCAATCTGCAAAATCTGCTCATCCTGACGGCGATCAAAGCCGATCGATCGCGTGTGATGGAGTACATTCAACGGCTGGACAACTACGACGCGCCCGACATCGCCAACATTGCCATTGGCAGTGAGCTGTACGAAGAGGCATTCGCTATATACAAGAAATTCGATGTGAACACCAGTGCCGTACAAGTGGGTATATCAAATATCATTTTATTGATATCATGACGGGTGAACATCGATATTGGATCCTAAGTGAATTGCTGTCTATTTACCATGAAATCTCTCCACGAATTCAAAAATTGACACCATAGGTGCTCATCGAGAACGTATCGAATCTGGATCGAGCGTACGAGTTTGCCGAGCGTTGCAATGAGCCCGGCGTGTGGTCGTCGTTGGCAAAGGCACAACTCAAGGAGGCCATGGTCAAAGAGGCCGTTGACTCGTTCATAAAGGTGCGCCGCGCAGCTTCGGGTTCATTTTGTACATTCTGCTTCAAATATATTTCTAGTTTTTTTTCTGATCATTGGTTTTTTTGGTTTCGCTTCCTTTCCCCTATTTGATGTCCGTGTACCCTAAATGGGTTCAATTTCAGGCCGATGACCCGACATCCTACATGGAGGTGATCGGCAAATGTACTGAAGTCGGTTAGTACACAATTTGTGTCATGATGTTGTTTTAATTTTGTCGGTGAAGCAAGATTTTGCAATTTATTTTAAAACTGTGTGTACTAAGTGATCGCCGAACGGAACAAGAAAGCGGTGCCAAATAAACGTTTGTATTGTCAGACAAATGGGAGGATCTGGTGCGCTACCTGCGAATGGCGCGCAAGAAGTCGCGTGAGTCGTACATCGAGACCGAGCTGGTGTTCGCGTACGCCAAGACCGGTCGTCTGTCGGATCTCGAGGAGTTCATCTCCGGTCCCAATCACGCGCAGATTCAGCAGGTTCGTTCGACCCCTTCAGTCACCCACCAACCACAAGACCCCCTTTGAATGACCGTCGTTGCAGGCGGGCGACCGTTGTTTCGACGCCGAAATGTACGAGCCGGCCAAGCTCTTGTACAACAACATCAGCAACTTCAGTCGTTTGGCGATCACGTTGGTGCGATTGGGCGACTTCCAGGCCGCTGTCGACGCGGCACGAAAAGCGAACTCGACCAAAGTGTGGAAGGAGGTATGTTATGGGTGGGGGAAGGGCGACATGGGTGATTGCATTACATGGATTGCCTGCTAGTGCGTTCAATTCACACTTAGTCCGGAACCTATCAACTGTGAGGATAAACAAGTTGTTCCTCTACTGTTGCGCAGGTCGATGTTAGGGCGCTAACTATTTGCGTTTGGCTTGTCTAGTCGTCGTCGTTCAATCCACTCGCAGTTCCTGCCCTTAAAGTTGATATACACAATTGTTCGAGTCACACTGTTCGCATGCACAGGTGTGTTTCTCATGCGTCGACGCCGAAGAGTTCCGTCTGGCACAAATGTGCGGTCTGCATATTGTGGTGCACGCCGATGAGCTGGAGGATCTGATCAATTACTATCAAGATCGCGGATATTTCACAGAATTGATTCAATTGCTCGAGGCCGGATTGGGGCTCGAACGCGCCCACATGGGTACGTTTAATGTTAACGGATCGAAACCGATCTGAAACACGTACTACCCAGTTATCGTCAGTGACCAAAAGTTAGGCCCTAATTTTTCGGTAAACCTTCCAGTCACAACAAGTACAAGTGTTCTCTTAATAAACTAAGTAAACGAAAACTGGGGTCCCAATCGATTCACTGCAGAGACTGTATCCAACATTGTATTGACAGTGTTGCTCGTGTGTTGCAGGCATGTTCACGCATCTGGCCATTCTCTATTCCAAGTACAAGCCCGAGAAAATGCGCGAACATCTTGATCTGTTCTGGTCGCGTGTGAACATCCCACGGGTAAGTCGTTTGGTTTTTTTTGCAGATAATGGTTTTCTCTCCTACTTGATTCTGTTAATGTCAATTGACACGCGTACAGGTGCTGAAAGCGGCCGAACAAGCGCATCTGTGGTCGGAACTGGTGTTCTTGTACGACAAATACGAGGAATACGACAACGCGTGCATGACCATGATGGAACATCCGACCGAGGCGTGGAGGGAGGCGCATTTCAAGGAGATCATCACAAAGGTCCGGCTGGCTTCATGATGCATTGTGACATATATAGTCTCGTGAAAGGGTCCGAAACTATATATGCAGCTTTAGACTGCTCTATTATTATTATAAAAATTGCTAAATAAAACACTGCTATACACTCCTTTCACTATTTGTTCCGGCGGGCCAGTGGTATTGATACACAACATGCGCCCACTTGCAGGTGGCCAACATCGAGCTGTACTACAAGGCGATGAGCTTCTACCTGGACTACAAGCCGATGTTGTTGAACGACCTGCTGAATGTGCTGGCGCAGCGACTCGACCACACGCGAACCGTGTCGTTCTTCGCTAAAAGTACGTTTGTGGGGGGGAATAATAGTTTGTTCGTTTGTTATGGGGGAATAATTCGTGTCTAAATTTTCACTTCCCCACAAATATGCGACTTACGGCATCGCAATGGTCCTGAGTTGATGGCAGTTAGTTGTGGAGGATTATTTTGTGGGCACTTGACAGTCAGACGAAGGATAGTCACGGACAATGCCAAAACGAAGCTGAGAGTGGGGCCGGTTCAAAGCTTGATGTGTAATGTTTCAGTGTCTCAACTGCCACTGGTCAAGCCGTACCTGCGATCGGTGCAGAATCTCAACAACAAGTCCATCAACGAGGCGCTCAACGATCTGCTGATCCAAGAGGAAGATTACCAGGTGCTCCTTCAGCCTCTGCTGCTGCTGCTCAATTTTGCACTTTTGTGAATTTTTCAAGTCACTGCGTGCATATGCCTTGCCCAATATTTTGCACGCAACGAAAGATTCAGATACGATCGGTAGACCACGTCGCAGACACCCGTATTGATCTGATATTTCAACGTGTTGATAGGGGTCATTTCGACGTTCACATAAATACCTATTATTATTTATCTTTCGAAGTGTTTGTGATTTTCTCTTGAAAAACCATTGAGTGTTGCAGGGTCTGCGCAACAGCATCGACGCGTTCGACAATCTCGACAACATTGTACTGGCGCAGCGACTGGAGAAACACGAACTGCTCGAGTTCCGACGCATCTCGGCCTATTTGTACAAGGGCAACAATCGCTGGAAACAGTCGGTCGAATTGTGCAAAAAGGACAAATTGTACAAGGTCGGTCGGTTATGATACAATGGACGGTGCTGTCAAACAGTGATTTGTTCGGTCCTGGCTCACGTCACGTTTGCGTTTTAGTGACTAGGTAAAGTCTCTTTGTTGTCATTGACTCGAAGAAATACAGACTGGTAAACAATGCCACCTTGAGCAACGAGAAAGGGAGCGTAATCAAAAATACGAGTAGGCTGGGCAATCACTTTGAAGTGAGGTGCAGCGGTGGGCTCAGGTTTGGGCTTAGGCTCATAGAGAGCTTCAGTGTTGCCCTGAACTACACTAATTGGGCCGAGCTAACCTAGTACCCCAATTTTGACAGGACGCGATGACGTACGCAGCCGAATCGAGACAGGCCGACATTGCCGAGGAGCTGATGGCGTTCTTCTTGTCTCAAGGTTACGACGCTTATTTTCTCTTGAATTGTGTTGAACGGAGTGTATGGTAATAGGGTTAGAGGTCGGGGGGGTACCCGACACCCGACATCTGAAAATACCCGACACCCGACCCCCGACATTTGAGAAAAAAAGCCGACACCCGACACCCGACAGTTCCAAAAAAACCCGACACCCGACATCTAGTTTTTGGAAAAAAACCGACACTCGACACCTGTTTTTGGACCAAAAACAGGCAACTTTTTGCTCCTTCGCACTATTAATGCAATTTTTTGGATCAAGTGACTGAATTCAAGTATTTTCACACAAAATAAACACCAAAATGGCACATTCTGCGTCTTCGGAAACATTTGGTTCGAAGAAAATTTTCTCTCAAAATTCTTTTCTCGGCAAAACTGATGTTTGGAACCGTAAGTGTCGGCTGTCGGGTGTCGGGTGCGGGTCCCAAAAAACCCGACACCCGACACCTGGAGGCACCCGACACCCGACATCTACACTTTTTTGGCACCCGACACCCGACACCCGACATCTCTCTAACCCTATATGGTAACACTGCGCCAACACGAGCCCGATTTCGCAGGTGGCAGATTAGTGAAACATTGACACCTGGCTGCTGATTTGGGAAATGCTACACGTTGTAGAATAGAACTAGACGGGACCCGTGCCTACGGCCCGGCTACAGCGCCGCGCCCGTGCCGTGCCCCCCCAAAGACCCGTTAGCATGCCCAAAGCTACCCATGAAAATTGACCCGTCCGCCCTTCCGAGGGAGGGGGCCAAACACGTACACACATACATACACACATACGTCTTCCTGTTTTAGTAGTATAGATGGTGCATGAGGATTTTCTATTCGTTTTGTAAGCACCCCACCTCCGAAATCGGGCTCGTGTTGGCGTAGATTGCCATTACCTAGTTGTCATTGTGGTCTTTGTCGCTGTAGACTTGCACGATTGTTTCGCCGCGTCACTCTACCAAATGTACGATCTATTGCATCCGGATGTGATCATGGAGTTGGCATGGAAACACAACATAATGGACAAGGCGATGCCCTTCTTCATTCAAGTCATGCGCGAATACTCGCATCGGGTCGGTATATTAATCTTGGTGTTTGCTTGTATTTTCTTGTACATATTTGTAGTTTTCTCATATTTATTTGTCTCGAAATTACTCAGATTGAAAAGCTGGAACTGGCCGAACAACACAGATCGGAAGAAGCGGCCGAGAAACAGCACACGCCCGGTGGCATGTACAGTGAGTTGACGTTTGAATGTGTTTGCTTTAATGCGCGTGCTCTTGGGCTGCGCGAGTGTCTTCGTAAATGATTCGGGTAGCCTGCATGCACGCTACATTGATACAGATGGATTCGCTAGCGCTGTGTGACACTCAATCACCAGGGTTTGATAGTAGACCATCACACAAACAGAGATCAAATAGCAAATGTTGGATGTTGAATGAAGGGAATACAGAAACGAAATGTGTTGCAGATGAACAACTGATGTTGACGTACCCTGGTGCGATGCCGGGCGCCCCGCCACCAGCACAGGGTTACCCCGCCGGCACCGCGGCCGCTCCCGGCTACCCGCAAGCACAGGGATATGCGCAGGCAGCACCGCCCGGCTATGGATATAACGGAATGTAGATTAGACTCGATAACGGCCAATCGGGAATGACTTTCATGTGACACTAGAAAACGGACAATCAAACAAATATTCCCGATTGGTGTTGCAATCGTGTGTTGTTATTGGGTTACTTTGGCCTGTTATCTCTGAAAACATGCACCTATTTATTTTTTGATTTGTGTGTCCTCGAAAAAATTACTACCGATTTTTGTACCATCTTGTAGTTCTGCCCGCTGTATTGAACCAATGATAATGAAGTGTTTTTTTATTTCTGTGCTTCTGAAATGAGTTTTGCGAACAGTTCTGCGTGTACCCTCATCTGAAGACGGTCTTCTGTATTACCATGAAATGCGTTCTTCTTGTACTTCTTGTGTTCTTGTTCTCATTGCTGAAAATTGAATTGGATTTGTCTAAGACTACTATTATATTATGATTATCAAAGATTATTTTAGGATTTAGTTGTTTTCGATTATTTACTTACTGGAACGTTACAAGAAAGGCGTGGATGTGAAATACGAATGCAGTGATCGACTTTGAGGATTTGAGAACTATTTTGAGTTGTGCCAGAAAATTTCGGTGTTGCATAAATTGGAACTGTGTTTGAGAATTGGCCTAATAATACCAACACTGTATATGTACACTTTGTCTCTACTGTTGTGATGTACCTTCTTTTTTAACATTATATCTCGCAACATGTTGTTGCTACAATTGTGTCCCCATACACTCCCTATTCTATGAAGGCAATGGTTTTATTAGCAACAAACACACCAGTGGAATCCCTTGTTTTGTGTAATGGCGCACATTCCGTATTCATGTTGTACTTCTGGTTTCACACTGCTCTGTCGGTTTGTTTTGTGTTGTGTTCTTTTTATCTATTTTCTGTCTTTTTGATTTGATGCTCTTTTCGTTTTTTTTGGGTACAGGCTCATGGTTCATTGTGTTTATCCGTTATTTTTTTACTGAAAATTTGAAGACACCTGTTATTATTTTATTATGATTATAACAAGGTTTGTTGTATTGTTACCGCTCGAAGCTTGTGCATAACCATTTAATATAACGGTACATTCTTGAAATGCGTGAGAAAGTATTTCAATGTGAGCAACATCAGTAACAAACAATTGTGCGAAAGGAAAGAGATTTTCTCTATTTCTGCACAATTGATATTTGTGGGTTGGGTCGAGTTTAGGGTGCGTAAAGCACACAAAAATTATCGTTCTGGATGAGCCAGCAAGAATATATATGTATTGTTATCATCATTATTCGCATTGAATTTCAAACATGTATCTCTCTCTGCCATGATAAAAATGATTGACACTTGGCCGATCGTATGTAAGTGAACTGTAAATCGCCTTTTTGGGGATAGTGATCTTTCATTAACCGCAAGCTTTGGTTTGGTCGTGCATTCGGGCTCCAGCTGCTTTGCATGATTGGTAAAAATGGAAAATGAGAATTTTGTGTCGGTTACCGGCCATTTTTCGATTGGTCACAGCGTCACCTGGTTAGTTTCTTTCACCTGAGGCTTGTTGTGAACAGCCACCAATTGCGACTGTGACAGTGAGTTGTATGTAACCCATGCGAAAGCTATCACTTGCATAAAAATACCGTAACCTACAAACCACAACTACCGTATAAGGTGTTGTGCGACCCCCATTACAAATTATCGACAGAGTAGTCGATCTAACGCTTCATAGATCGGCGCGCCCTCGGGGACACTTACGACCTTGGGCGTCGAAGGCTGTGACATTTGACTACGATTGGCCTGCAAAGCGGTAAACAATTGGGAAGAATTGGACGAATGTTGAAAGTTACGGCTGCGACAAATTGTGTATACTTTGATACCCCATTTATGTTCACCTGTCGAACGCCATCCAACGAACACATTTCCATATAAAACTGGCATTCCATTCCGTTAATTGACAATCATGCTGTCACCGTTGCTTGCGTCCGGTCCACACGACTAACGACGATGCGTTTGTAAGGAGCACATGCTGATGTTTCACGAGTGCCGTGTGTTGCACTGTCTTATCCAATACAAGAAATGCAGCACAGAACTTTGCGAACATATAGTAGTTTTCGGATGATCAAATCAGTCGTCTGTTTTCATTTGCAGGTAAACAATACGAACTTTCTGTATCTTGTCCATTTATTGGCTTTGTAATTCACCTTTTATTTTATACTTTCATTTCACACACAATCAACGGTGGAAACAAACATGCTCCATAAAATGGCACGTCAGTGTATAACGAGTGCAATACAAAAATATCCTGGAAAATCACGCCCAACAATAACAATATCGGCGTATAGAAGCTACAAATAGCATGGCATTCTTATTCTACAAATCGATCGCGTGCATTCCCAATTTCCATCCCATTGTTCGTGCGATAACGTTGATGCGGTCGCGATACTTTTCGATCAGCTTCACTTCATTCTTCACTTGTCTGTCCAACTCCTTCATTTTTTCCTTCTGCGCCTTCGTCACTGCACGACTGCCCTGCGGCCCGCGTGACTCCCAATCCGCCAAAATCGCTCGTTCTTTCGCCTCAACCTGTTTGTTGTTGTTCGTTTTATTGCCTGACAATGTCCGAATTGATCTATACAAACGGCGCACTGATGGCCAACTGCCAATAAAGCGCGAATAATGACTAAACGGTATCAAACCTGTCCCTTGAACTGGCGCACCGACTTTATGGCCTGATCCACAATGCGACGTACGTCGTCCTCGTGCCCGAGCGTGGCCGCTTTCACCGCTTCATCCAACGTCTTCTTCAGTGCTTTTGTGTGGTCGGGCTCGTCAGTGGCGGTAAACGGCCAGACTCGTTTACGTCGAATGTCGCCGTCGCACAAACACACAAACAGCAACACCGATACAGCTAGGATAATGTGGTGGTTTGGCAGGGACATCGTGATTGGATTGGTTTTGTTGACGATTGCTTACACAAACAAACGAAAGGTGGCTCGAACAATGCGTGTTAAAATAAAAATATTTGATTTTATAATAATACTGATGTTGCGATCGATGAAACTTTGGTATGGTCCACCAACTGCATCATAGCACATTACGCAGCATATAATGCGCGTGGTGTGTTGTTGGGTCCACGAGTTCCATGATGTCATTGATGGGCTATACTTCTGTCCGCTGGCTGACTTTATCGTCCCTGTTTTGTGGATGGAAACTGCGGAATCAAATCAACACTTTTCTTGCACAAGGTATTTTACAGTCGTAGTCGTAGGTCACAGCCGGCGCGAGTTCGCAAGCAAGTTTCGTCTCTCCTCCACCGCCCGCGAAAACCGAAACCAAAATGAATATCGAAAAAAGAAAAAGAATTGAAGAACTCAGTGGAGGGGACGGGGAGATATTTTAGCATTCACGTTCACAAAAACCGGTAAGGAATCCAATTTACGGGAACCCCGAGTCCTTCTCCATTTTTCCTCTTTTCTTATGATTTTAAAAAGATGGTTGTTTTTTTTTATTATCCCTTTTTTTTTTTTATGGGAATTTTTTAAAAAAGGGGTTTTTTTTTTTTTTTTTTTCACTATGAAATTTTTTTTTTTAATGTTAGTTTTTTATTTTAAATGTATTTTATTTTTTTTTTTTTTTTTTTTTTTTTTCGTCAATAGGAGGAGGCGTTAACTTTTGATATTCTAAACGAACAACAAACGTGCACAAATGGACCTGTGAAGCAGAGGTGTCAATCGGGCCGAGTTAGGTCGGCCCGGCCCGGTGGGCGGGAAGTCCGGCCCGGGCCGCTTTTTTACCAATTTTTTCTGATGTCCTTTCAGTTTGTTCTGAAAAGCCAGGATTTTGACACAAAATTAACCGCTCCAAACTAAAAAATTGCAAATAAGATTAAATCCAGCAGTGCCAAATCCTTATTAAAAATCACTGTTTTTTCATGAAAACCCACGATTTTTTCAATATTTTGGGCGATGTCGGCCCGGCCCGACGATGGCAAACCCGATATACCGTAAAAACCAAAATACAAGGGGGGCTCTATTAATTCACTGACCCCATTTTCAAAAAATTATTTTCGTTTCTCACCGAGAGCGTTCCAAATCCGGTGTTATTTTCGATCGATATTCCGACTCCGAGGGGGGCTCTATTCCGGGGGGGGGGGGCTCTATTTAGGTTTTTACGGTACACCACTGCTGTGAAGTTTGCATTGCACTACTATCAGGGTCTGTTAGGTTTGGTCGGTATGTGAAATCCAATGACGAAAAGCAAAGCACCGACGTCAGATTCTGTGAAACAGATCCGATTGTGTTAATTATAGGTAATCCGTGTTGGTACGGTTAGGTATCTTGGACGGATTCGCCCTTTCTTGTCAGCATCATGTTGCTCACGCGCACATGTCGTCCGTCGACGTCCACCGGTCATTGTTGCCGTTGTATTTCCGGGCATCTTGTTGACTCGACAAATACTGAACGGTTAGTGCATTGCGTGCAAAAGCAGTGTTCGAGTGTTGCACTCCGTATTCTGACCGGCCGTCCGTGCAAAAGAACTCCGCCGACCTGGCCCGACTTTCAAAAAGTCGTAAATCCCGATATGAGATGTCTGCCAGCTGGTGTGGAAAGGCAGGTTCACCAGCCGCTTTTCAAGTGTAATACTTGTAACCTTCATGCTTCTATTGCAAAAATAACGTGAATGAATGTAGTGACATTGACCTGAAAATTGTCGATCAATTATTCTGTTATGGTGGAGGAAAGCGAACACTGAAAGGTTGCGTTGTTGATGCAGTCAGAACCTGTACCCGCAGGAGAGACGTTGATGCGACCGAAAGCCACAAGGACACGCACATGAGAACGGACGAGGCGGACACTTCGAAACGTGCAGATGAGCAAACGTTGGTCGGGCTGGTGAAGGCTCGAATGATGCATCAACATTCAATCAAGTATCGTACCACCACCAATGGAGTGATGCAGGTGCGATGTTGTCGTTGCGCGAACTGTCTTGATGGCATGGCTTGTGGTTTTTGCTTCCAGTGAAACTGGGTGCCGTAGATCTCTCTGTTTCAGCGGTGCCAAAGAGGGCACACCACTCTTGCACTGAATTCGGGCCAAACACATAAACTGTAGGTGTATGCACGTCCCCAGCGCTCTAGGTTTTGATCCTTTGGTTGTTTATCTTTACATCACCGATTGATGTTGAGTAATCGAGCTCATAACCATGAATCACCATCTTGTTGACATTCGATTGCAGGCGAGCGCTATGTTCACGCCGTCCACCTATCTGAATCATGACTCGTTTGAATTCATGCCCGGTCGGTATTTCGAACGATTTGCGGTTAGGCACAGACCGGCACGACTGTCGACGCTCAGATTCGATGAACACAAACCCAGAAGACAATTGCCGTTAGCTGTGCCTCTTGCATTGTTTTTTCGCATCATTTCTAGATGCAAGTTGTAGCTTGGCCGTCATAAATTCAGAAAACGAAAATTCCCGAAAAGCAAAAATCCCGAAAAATAAAAAAGTGAATGGACTTTTTTGTCAGAAGTGGACATTTATGTACTTGGTGCTCAGGCTTGCATTGAGTGATAGGCGCAGGCTTATGCTGACCGCAAGAAATACCAGTCCATAAGAACGAAATATCCATAAAAATACAACGCCTTATACTTTCAGGCAGGGTTAGGCTTAGGGATGCGAGAGCATTGTGTGACTGTTGTTTTAGGCTGCCAGCGAGGAAGACATGACCAAATGTACATTTAAAAAAGTTGAGCCCCAGCTAATCCACTGCCTAAATTATGGGCTCCAAACAGCATGAATACCCTTTTTGCAAACAAATTTTATTTTTTTTCGGATTTTTCTTAAATTTGTTCACTCATCAAAGTTGAGAGGTCAGATTTCGAATTTTTACATCACAGCGAAACAAAGTTCTGGGAAACATTCTAACCTATACTTGCGTATTTTTCCGCAAAATATATTTTTGGAAAAAAACCGTTTTTTTTCCAAATATTTTTCCAGTGCTTAAGGATACCCATGGTCCAAAAACGCCTATTTTGGAGAAAATTTTGTCTGTAAATGGCCTGAAACAGGTTAAAAATGCACCTGGAGATTAAAAAGGGCTCATTTTGAACTGTTTAGCACCGATTTACATTGGTTTTGACAACATCCTTTCGCAACGGAAATTTTTGAAAAAAAACGGTTTTTTTTCCAAAAGTTGCCACTTGGAAAAATTTCCGGAAAAATAAAAACGTATTTTTCCGGGCCTCGGAAAAAAACGGTTTTTTTTCGGTTTTTTTCGGGAAAAAACGGTTTTTTTCGGCCCGCAAGTATATTCTAACCTGTGCAATAATGAATTTGAAAAGATTTACACCCTAGTTTCATGGTCAATTTGAATGATCTGTGTTGTTTGCACTTGCAGCCGAGTGTCCAAGTCGGACTCGCTGTTGACCGAGCATCTGGCCCGTGAACAGCTGTTGAGTGCCGAAGCGTTCAAACAACGACACAATCACCAGGCGGTGGTGACCTTCTATCGCGTGTTGATTGATTCCATGAAGGTCGGTCGCAATGTGTTTCATTTTTTTAGTCGTGTTGCTTAGCAGCATGTCACACACATGTGAAATCCGTTTTCGCCAGGGTTTGCTCGTCTTTCCCTCGGTTATCGGGTGTCAGTCGCGTATTTCCACAGCTTGGCTGGGTGACCTGTTTCCCAGAGCTCTGATCCTAGTTTTGACGCAACGCCCATCTACATTCAGGTTCACAGACCTCCCAACGGGCGCTGAGCTGTTAATCCGTAGCTGCGCATTTTCAGGCAGTATCGCCACAGAGCTATGACGACGCTGTTCGTGCACTAATCCGTTGCTTCTTTGCCTTTTCTGACCATCAATACTACGGTATGCGTGGTCGAAGACAGGCTGATGTGTCCACGGAGCTGAGTAGCTCCGATCACCAGTCACACACTAACGTGCTGCATTCGTCACGAGTGAGTTTGCGGGCAAGCAATGTAGTTCCTGGGGGGAGGGGGAGGTCCTCTCCTCGGGTTTCGGGTACGCCTATTCCCCGCCTTCGTGCGCCTGCCCCCTGTTCCCCCTGTGCGTTTGCTCCCCCTATTTTTGCTTAAAGTAGGCAAATTTAGGCCTAAAATGGGCATTTTTAGGCATAAAATGAGTGATTTTTAGGTCAATGTTGTCAAAAATACCTTTTTCATTGAGATTTTTTCCAAAAATGGGTCGAATTTTTGATCTCAAAGATGATAAAATGAAAAAAAATTAGGTCCTCCCCTTCCCCCCAGATGGATACGTCTATTCCCCCTCCGAAAAAAAGGGAGGTACCGCCTGTTCCCCCCTCCGGACCAGGAACTACACTGTGGGCAAGGGGACAAAAAATCGGTCTATAAAAACAATTGTGATTTACGTTGCATCCAGTTGGTCAACCTGGTCATCCAAACGATCACCGATCACATAGCCGATCGATACGCGATCGACGACGCGAATGCATGGAATCATGGCATTGTCATCGAACACACTGACACGTTGATGCGCGTGCACGAATGGCTGTGCCATTGTCCAGGTCGGTGTGTGAGTGCTGCAGCTGAGGTGCACGCCTGGTTTGGTGTTACGTCCATGCTCGAGTCTGATTCAAACCATACCACAAGTCATTGATGACTGACTGAGCGCGCAATTCTGTGCGTGTGAGCAGTGGTGCTTCATAGCAGTTGATAAACAAACAGGAACCAACAGAGTCTTAGTTAGTAATCTTCCACGTTCATCCGAATAATTGTCACCAGTGTGGTGGCAGGCCAATCGACCCAAGATACCCTAGGGGGGGGAAGGTTTCGGAGTTACTCGAGATACCCCCCAGAGGCTACCCAAGATACCTCTATGGTCCGTCAAAAGGCGAAAAAGGCCGTTTTTTGAATGCAATTTTACTGCAAAATTGGCCTAAAAATGGGTACTTTTTGACATTTTTGTCGAAAATTGGCCTAAAATGACCATTTTTAGCGCGCAATTTTTGGGGGTTCCGAGGTCGAAAAACACCGATTTTTGCCTTTGAAAAGCATAAATCTACTTACTCGAGATACCCTTTGGGGTCGGCTCGAGATAGATACCCTTCCCCCCCATCCCCCCTAAGGGTTGACTCGAGATAGATACCCCGTAGGGGGGGGGAATCCCCCCAGCCACTACAGTGATTGTCACGTTGTCCTTCCTTGCCCGATTCACACAACCCACAAATCTGCAGCACTAATCGACCAGTCAACGTTGTGCCATTGGCTGCGCCTGTGCGCTGTATGTGACGAACGTGTGAAACATCACGACCACGATCCATTAGCAATACTGGCACGCGTTGGCCGAACCTACGCACAACACGCACATGATATGTTGACAGAAAGGGGCGTGCTTGTTAGATCGAACACGGTCACGTCACAAGAGTTAGTGACAGTCGACGCTCCCGGATGTACCTCCATCCATCCATCCATCGGATCTCAAAACCACTCGTTTATTTCAGTGTTTTATTCATTAAAGACATTCACTCACAGACTATTCACACCGGTTGATCGCGATCGCATCGCGCAGCAATTCAATCAATTGTCGTTTGGATCGTTGCCAGCACAACCACTGCCCATTGATGATGACGCAGAGTACGACCACAACAGTCTGCAATTGTGTCGAAGGTTGACCACACCGGTGACGCCATCCACCAGCGAACATTACAGCACGTTTGACAGGGTTGGTTGCGCAATGGTCATTCTGTTGTTCGCCTGGTCAATTAATTGTTCTATCGCTGTTGCGATGATCTCGTCTCTAGCGTTGAATTGTGATGTTGCCAGAAGTGGTAGCAAAGTGAACGTGATGCGCAGGCCGATCTGCAGTCGTGCATACGCGAACAACTGGACATTGAGGCATCGGGCGGTGTGACCGTTGACCCGGTGGTCAGATTGAATCCGTGCTCGCACGAGGCCCGACGGGCGGCAAAGCGATCAATCAGGTAGATTACAGATCGATTGGTCGTTCGTTGAATCATGAATGGATGACGCCAATCACACAGCAAACTACGGGATCACTGGACGCAGCAGTTGCACGACGCGTTCACGGTACAAGTGCGGCGAATGGCTGACAACTGTGACCTGTTCGACAGCACACCTCGGAAGGTTGGCTGGTTGGCAGACTTTGTCGGTTGAACGGTGTTCTCATCATCGACTTTGTTTGTTTGCCAGTCCCGCGCCACACTGATCCCGAACGACCGTCAACATCTACTGCTCTATCTCACATTGCTACCTGTCAACGATTATGTGGACGTGTTGTGCGAGACGGCCATGCAGATGATGTCGACCCAGATGCCGACACCGGTTGAACGAAGCCATTACGAGGTTGATGCTAACTGAAAATGGGCCTGAAATTGAATCCGGGCACATGTTTTTGTCTTATTGAAAACTAAATTTTCCTTGTGTTGCTGGTTTGACGAAAATTTGCGCGCGGTGTGAGTTTTGCATGTATGGACGAATTGACGTCTACCGTAATGATGTGCAGGTCAGCGGCAAGTTGGCTCGTCGCATCGTGTGTCATTGGCTCAGCTCACAGTCTTCCTATCGAGACATGCAACAGGTCAATTGGGGGGTGTAGTCTAACTGTCCTTGCTCGATGCATACGTACATTTCGAGGAAGCAGTAGCTTAATACCGGCTCCATAATAATCAAAGGACGCCGTGAGCAGGTGGATTCTGGGTAGTCACCATGTGATGGGTGGCGAAACTGATCATGCAGCAACTTCAGAATATCGAGCGAGTGTGCGAGCGGTACAACGAAATGTTTCACGATCGTGCCGTGGCCGAATCGTTCCGAAACAATCATCGTTTGTTGTGGAAGTACGTGCTTCGACTGTCTAAAGCCCAGTTTCATTCTTCAATTCATCCATTCGTTCATTGTGTCAGTGCCGTGTGTCGCGAAGTGTCTGGTGTCGAGTCGCAACATCTTGTCGATGCGACATTCGAGCCTCGTGCGTTGACCTACATTGGACGGTTGGGCGATCATCTGACACAATTGATGGTCGACACGTTGACGTTCGGCACCAAGCCGCCACGAAAGGTGTGCTCATTTTAAAAATTTTCGGTCTTTTTTTAGAAACAGTTTTTCCGCATACCACACATCAGATGGTGATTTCTGTGCAGGCCTTCACGCTCATCCATCGTCTGCCGTCCAAGGCCGATCAAACATCGAGCTATCAAGGTCGACGTTTGAGGATCCAGAAGACCAAGCCACCAATATTGGCCAATGCAATGCTCGCCAAACTGTTCAACCAAGCCGGCATGGACAAACTGCACTATGGCGTCACGGAGCTGCCCATGTGCGCACCGCCGATGCCCTGGGTGCACACACGAACTGGTTAGTGGTGTTTGGACAAGCGCTTTTTTGAAGTACCGGTGCATGTGCACACTTTTCCCCACATTGCACAGTGAAAAAAATATGAGAACACAGAAAAGCTTGTGCGAGTGGCAACGGCACTGAGATGTCTTGGGCGACTGGCACTGGCACTGACGTGTCTTGGGTTCAGCAGTGACTGACAATGAGTGTATTTTGTTTGTATAGAGGCCGCTTTGCTGCTGGTTGATGCCAATGGATTACATCCCAGGTGGCTACTACACCCGTCAGTCATTGCTGGTGCGCACCGGTGCACATGCGGCAGGCGCGTACCGTAAATGGATGGGGCCGTCGATCATCGAATCGCGTATTCACTCCAACCGCCAGTTGTTGGCCATCTACGATTCGCTGAATCAATTGGGCTCGATCGCATGGCGAGTGAACAGGTCGATGCTCGACACACAGATCGAAGCGTTCAACGCCATCAGTGCTCGACACCCGACAACGGCGCAGTTGCACATACATCGTGTTAAACATCGCATCAAAATGCCGGAGGTACGACTGTTGTTATCGATAGTGACTTGTACTGTGATGAGTTGTGGTATCACGATGGATGACGTCGAACTGAGTGAGCGGTCCAGCCCTGTCTTACCCTGGTTCAATGACTTTTCGTGTCAAGCATGTTTCGAGATTAACTGATGCCAATGATTTCGACCAGCGTAAGAGTTGTCGCCAGACCACAAATTTCTACGCTGGTCAAAATTAGCGGCATCAGTAAATCTCAAAATATATTTGATACAAAAAAGTGACATGATGAAGGCCAGACAAGATCGGAGCGCTCGCTCGCCAAGTTTGATATCGCCCCTATGATAAGAAAACTGCGGTGTGGTCGATTTTGTGTGTTGAGCCGATACGTATGTATGTGATGTTGCAGCCATCGACGTTCTACGCCGGTTGGACATCACTGGACACGCCAACAGTGCCGGCCGCCAGAGAACGGGGGGACGATGGTGTGGTCGATCAGCGAACATTGAATCGACAATTCAGACAGTGGTACAAACAACGCGAACTGGCACGACAGTTGGAGTACGACAAACACGGACTGTGGGCGACGGTGCGTAACACAACACATAACCCGCAACCTGCTATCCTTCAACAAATATGCATAACTTGCACCCCATTTTCTGTGATCAAAGAATTCGGCTGCCGTCACCACCGTTGCTGGTGAACGTAGTTGGTGATGTTGTTGTTGTTGTTGCAGGTGCTCTATCGTCTGTCGGTCGCGTCGCATTTGCGCGATCACAAACTCTGGCTGCCGCACAACATGGACTTCCGCGGTCGTGTGTACCCGATATCGCCCTATCTCAATCACATGGGCGACGATCTTTCGCGATCGCTGCTCCAGTTCGCCATCGGCATGTTTTCATCGATTTATTTTTGGTGACAATGTTTTGTAAAATAATTTATTCCAAGAAAATTAGTCGCACTTTGCACAACGGCATGTCTTTTAGCCAATTTTCGTTCGACGTAAACGATTCGCTCGGAATAAGTTACTGATTTTTCAAACGGCACTTCACATACAGGGCTCTGGGTGATATTTTCGAAACGGTGTAAAGGTCAGTTGGGCGTAAAGGTCGGTGTAAAGCTCGGTCGAAAGCTCGGTCGGCGTAGCTCGGTGTAAACGTGAAACATTGCCTGTTATTAACGTGGAATGTTTCAAGTTAACACCGAGGTCTATCACACTGAGCTGTCGACCGAGCTTTCCACCGATCTTTACGCCCAACTGACCTTTACACCGTTTCGAAAATATCACCCTCTGCATGCAACTCGTTCCAAATCTTGTCTAAAATTTGTTTGAATTTGTCTAAAAAGTACAGACTGTTGATCCGTCCAACACTTATCCCAGATTGTCAATATTACCCGTCTCCTCAACTGTTCGCCATGCAGGCAAACCCCTCGGTGCCGATGGTCTGTACTGGTTGAAGCAACATCTGGTCAACCTGACAGGCACAATGAAAAGGTCGACCGTTGCTGAACGTCTCGAATTTGCTGATCAATCCATGTCGGCCATCATGGACTCGGCCGACTATCCGTTTACTGGCGATTTACATGTATAATACGATTGTCGTTGGCGCATTATTTTTTTACAATATTTGTGATTTACATTTTCCTGGTGTAATAATAATAATATCGGCGGGCCAGAGTGTCGTGATGACGTCTCTATGCGCTTGATGTCGAAATGATGGATCGACTATTGCGCTAAGCCCATTTTCCTGGTGTTGCAGAACAAATTCTGGGTGAACTCAGACGAGCCGTGGCAGACGCTGGCCGTGTGCAAAGAGATAACGAATGCGGTGCGGTGAGTGACGCATTGATGGAAACCCTAATTGCAATCAGAAAGATAGAATAAAACTTTCGATCACTTCGTTTACAGCAGTGCCGATGCATGTGCTTACATATCGCACCTGCCCGTGCACCAAGATGGGTCGTGCAACGGCTACCAGCACTACGCGGCGCTGGGCCGGGACGTCGATGGTGCGTTCAGTGTCAATCTCACGGCATCCGATCGACCGCAGGATGTGTATGAAGAGATCAGGCAGATGTGGGTGGTGGTGTGTTTCGCAGTTTTGTGTTTGTCGAGTGATTTGTGTCAGAACGAAACACAATGAAGCTGTGCTGTTTGCTCTGATATCATGGTCGGGTGGCAGGTGCTTCGATTTTTCATGTAAACACATTCCAGTGTTTTCTTTCTAAGAATTTCAAAAACAATCTGGGTCGGTTTGACCAGCGCAAAAAATTCTTGGAGCATTTTACGCTGGTCGAATTCTCATTTCTCAAGCAATTACCGAATCAAAGATTATCTGGGCTCACCTGACGTTTGATGCAAACAAATTGCAATCCTAATTGTGCCCGCACCGCCATGTTTAGCGTGCAAAAGTACGTGGAGCGCGACCTGGCCATCACCGACCGGCAAGTGCGCGCCGAACGTGCGGCTCCGTTTGTGACGCGCAAAATGGTGAAACGACCCGTCATGACCATTGTCTATGGCGTGACCAGATATGGCGCTCGCAATCAGGTACAAACAGAGACAACAGTTGCAAGAAAGTGATGAAGGCCCAGTGATAGCAACATTGTGTTCGCACTCGCAGGTGGCGCAAGTTGTCAAGGAACAGTTGGAGTCGACCGGCCAGACAATGTCGTCGAGCGAGGTGATGAAGACGAGTCAATATCTGGCGAATTTGGTGTTGGACGCCGTCAGTGAATCGTTCGCTGCCAGTCGGTTGGTGTTTATTGGGAGTGACTGACTTCGTCATATATACCATGTGTCGAAAATATGCGACCTGCCGCGGTCACCGAGCCAGACCCTTTGTCCTTGCAGCCGTATCATGCAATGGTTCCTGCAATGCACCGATCACATCACTGGCAAACACGTCCAACGTTCAGTGCAATGGGTGACGCCACTCGGTCTGCCTGTCTACCAGCCGTATCTGTCCTTGAGGGAAATACAGCTGCCCGTCGATTATGCCATCGGTTAGTGCTTGAACGTGTCAGTACTACATAGTTGTTGTCCACAACCTGCCAGTGGCAGTGCGTCTACACCTGAGTCCCTGGCCAAGAAGTGTCAATCGAGACCAGAGACTCGTGTTTTGCAATTGCAGATGGTGTTGAGCCGCACATGCGCATCGAGCTGCCATTGACGGTGAAACAAAAGCACGCGATGCCGCCCAACTACGTGCACTCACTCGACAGCACGCACATGATGTTGACGTCGTTGCACTGTCAACATCAAGGCATCACTTTCGCATCCGTTAGTGACCGCCGTATTGAGCAGTTCAGCCGGGTATCCGTAGGTCCAAAGCCGAGGTGTATCGCCCTGGGGCTGAACTGAATGGCAACTCAGGCCTGAGACGATACAAATAGGAATTCGGCTGTGCTGCTCTGTTGTTTCAACTTGTCTTGCTCGACCAATTGCGAGTGCCAGCTGTGCAGGTGCATGACTGTTTCTGGACGCACGCGTGTGACGTGCCTCTCATGAATCGTATCACGCGACAACAATTCGTCGCGCTGCACAAACTGCCCTTGTTGGAACGGTTGAGGAGCGAATTTGTGCGCAACTACATCGACACCGATGTGTTCAGGAATCAGGTGGTCGGCATGTTCCTGTTAGGGTTGCCGTGGCATTTTTCGTATTTAGCTGCTCTGGGGTGGGGCAGCCGCCGAAAAATTTCAATCTTGCTTATCGGGGCCATTACCAGTGCATAAATGGTTTCTGTTTGGTTGCCAGGTGTCACCGGCGGTGCAGAAACGAATCCGCTCAGCGATCGACGACTTGCCGACCACTGGCCGATTCGATATCGATCAAGTGCTCGACTCGAAATATTTCTTCAGCTAATCAATGTTGATTGACTTATGTGACATTGATCTGGTCATATTCGCGCTGCATTCTCTGTGTCATTCATGTCTTTGTGCCTTATCAGAAACTTATGCAATAAAGACGGCTACCTCTTCCGATTGTTGCTAGTGTTCTGCGTGGCCCCTGTGTATAGTCCATCCAAACACTCATGAGACACGGCCAGATCCAATAATGTTCCGATTCCACGTATTTCGAAAACGAAAGAAAGAGAACCGCAAGCATTTGATAAAAAGCTGCTCTGCACTTCGGTGCGTAAATTCTCTTTGACTCGCAAAACATTTGTGCGTTGAACAAACGTTGCTGTTCGCGCAAACACGCAACAAATTGAGGTCAGCCAGGTGGAACTTGCCATCATCTTTCTCGGCCCTTTCTTTTGTTTTCGAAACACGTGCAACCGGAGCATTATTGGATCTAGCTAAGCAAGCTTTAAAAAAAGTGTCTCATGAGCTCGTGGGTGGACTATACGTATTTGTGCACATACCAGTCGATAAGCTTGCCAGTCAATTTTAATGATCACAAGTTTCTGGGCGTTTGATCACAGAATATCACAGTGTTTGTTGGTGTATAGTTGCTGCTATTTGAGCAGAGTTTTTAGCACGATTTCAGATCATAATTGCGTTGTTTTCTCATTTGTACTTTGTTCACCGTTTTTGTCTGCTTGACTTTGATCGACGTGAGCTCGACTTGGTCGTTGATCGGCTGCTGCTTTTTCGTGAGCGCGACCTTTTCGACACCGATGTTTTCGGTGATTTCGACGTTGATTTTTGACGCGACGCCGACCGACCAACCCGCGGCGGACTGTCGACCACATCGGCCATTTGTGGCCAGCGATCGACGGCCGATCGGTGCCTGCCAGACAGACTGCGAGATCGCCAGTTCGTTTGTCCCCACCAACGAATGCCCAGCGACGGGGCGCTTTGCTGAAAGGACGTTCAAGATGTCGGGGGTACCCGACGGCCGACATCTGGAAGTAGCCGACATCCAAGAAAGAAGGCCCACACCCGACAGTTCTGAAGAAATCGGACACCCGAGATGAGGTCTAGTTTTTTTTAACCAAACACAAAAATTTTGCTCATTTTAATGCAATTTGTGGCTCAATTTACTGAATTCAAGGTTTTTCAATCGAAATGAACACCAAAATGTTATATTCTGCGTCTTCACAAACATTTGGTTCAAAGAAACTTTCTCTCAAAATTCTTGTCTCAGCAAAACTGATGTTTTGAACCGTAAGTGTCGGGTTCCAAAAAACCGACATCTGGGGGCACCCGACATTGCTCCAATCCCAGTTCTCACCGGGGTCGTGATAATAAACTCTTAGCATAAACCTGTTTAGTCGCCACAGCCCGATCGCGAGTGAGGAGTGTTTGTGTGCCCAATTGATCGTAGAGTCGATGGTCGAGCGACGTAGCGGTCAGATGTCGTTGTCTCCACTCATAGGTCGGATCGTCCCAACCAGATTGCCGTAGATATATACAGACAAAACGTCGAAATACAATCAGCATGAACAGATCTTTGAGTAAATCTCCCGCAGGCGAAAAAAGTGGCGCCTTTTATTCGCCACGAATATTGAGCGAGATGATAGGCGAGCACGACGTTCTCGAATCGTTGGCGAAATTCGTTGTCGCGACATCGACCGGCGATCGTGAACTCGGTCGCTGTGTACACCTGAATGTGTATGAATGACGATGACCTGGTGCACCGCGTGCTCTTCAGCAACTCGACAAAGGGCTACATGTAGTTGGTGCATAATTTGTGGGAGCATATGGGTACTGAAACATCACCGAACCTGATCGATGATGAACATGTTTGGATATCGGACAGTGTCGATGTCTGCGAGTACACATTCACCGGACTCACGGTTGGCAGCTGTGAACACAAAATGCATCATGGCAGATTAGAATCACGTCTGTGAAGCAGAAACCAAAACGAACGTCAAAGATCGGTCAAGTGATACACAGCTGTGTATTATTTACGACCAACATGTTTCAGCTGTGCCCCCTTCATCGAGAATCCAACCCAACATTTGCTGTTGTCATCGTTCGAATCGCTAATTTGATTGGTGGTTGACGTGTCAGTGTGATTGTGTGGCAAGTTGAACTGCATTGTTGTATGTAATAGTGCACTGGATGCGGTCATTTTAGAATGTAATGCAATGTTGTATGTAGGTCAACTTTCTTATTGCCAAAATCCGCACGACGATACACCGGTCCAGCTTTGTTTCAGTTTGGCCTGGATGAAAAGGAAAGCTTGCCGCACTATTTTTCTTCAACTGTAGGTTATGGCTTTCTAGGTGCCACGCAAAATTTTGATCGTTTATGCAAAACAGTATGAGCTTCGATTCATGGCACACACACATGGGATCGGGTGGAAGAACATGCCCAACTAACCAATAATGTCGGTTGCATTTCAGCGCATTGACGTTCCAGCGGGCCGACTGCCTTCAAATCCAAGCACAACAGTCGATTGGGCTTTTGCTGTGATGCTGAAAATCAGGCCCAATGTGCGTTGGTGGTCATCGATTAGCGCGTGGTGGCTCACGCAACGTAAGCGATAGATAATAGAGATTTGCTGATGCCCCCAAACTTCGGCCAACATGATACTGTCTGGGAGACTGATAAAAACAGGGAGCATCCAAAATTGAAGAAATGCCGTTAATCAAACAATCAGTAACTACGGTCAATTACGAAACACTTGCCGAGTCTGTTTGTCTCCAGAAAACAATTGAACGGTCGGAAAGCGGCTGAATCGAGATGGCAGACGGGCGTCATGTCCAAACCGTATACGTCCTGCCAAATTTGGT
>JASAMV010006990.1:0-32701 GCA_030248065.1 Rhynchonema sp. JSB1_4
TCTCCATAAAGGTTTTTCATATATACCTGTGGATGGTGCTTGAAAGGTCCCATAAGATCCCATACAGAGGATACTTGAAGAAAAAAAACAGTAGCTTATGGGAAACGCAGCTGAGCTCCACATTTTTGCAGATCGCTCTCGCTTACCCAGTCCTATCAGCCAAAATCGGCGCGTTTGCCGTCCTGCCGCTGTTCATATCGGGCGCAGTGGCGTTCACAATTCTACTCATCTTTTTGCCTGAAACAAAAGGCAAAACGGTCGATCAAGTGCATCTCAGCGCCAGCTGGGTGGCCGCCAAACATTTCGAGGAACATCTGATTGCGAATGCGGAAGGGAAGAATGACAACGATGAAAATAAGGATACGGACGAAAAGGATGGACTGGTTTTTGAATAGTGATCCGACTACTACCGTAGTTCAAAAATGTATTTTGAGCTTTGAGGGGTTCGGACCTCGTTTTCATCCCGTTGGCTTATAAGAGCGCATTGAGACGATTTTGTGTGTTTTCTTTCTGAATAATCATTCAATAATCCGTTTACGATTTATGCGCTGTGAATGTTGCGTGCAGGCAAATATCGGACAATTAAAAATAATTGCGTGTGATTTAACGACGGGTGTGGTGCACTACATACATATGTATTGGTCGCACAATGACTATATAAGAATTGGTCAAATTTTTTCCTGAATCGTGAAGAGGGAAAGTGACGGGGCAATGACGTTGCGTTGCGTGATAGCACACAAAGTATGTAGTAAAGAGAATGTTTCAGACCTGCGGCAACGTGGTTGATCTGCTAGATTATTTTTAGCTGTAAATGTTTTGTCAAAAATACAAGTAGCATAGTGGTTAAGGTTGAACCTGAAGATCAGGGTAGATGAATTCTGATTTAGTCATTGTGCGACCAATATCTGTAATTGCAAAATATCGGACATGAATTTATAATACTTTCAAAAACGAGATCAATTATCAAATAAAATTTCATTCAAGTATTGGTCGCGATCTGCTCCTACGCCTTTGCCAGAGCGCCTCACACTCTTCGGGTGACGATGCGACAAAGGGAGGTGATGTTAATGCGTATTCGTTGTCGGGTTCGTCGAAAGGCGGTCTCAACAAGTCCTCATCCTCAGTCGTTCCATACAAGTCCTCGTTATCATCCAACGGCGTGTAACATTGTTCGCCATTCACAGTATGTGGTACGGGTTTGAGTCGATTGTCTTCCAGCACAATTGGCAGAATCATTGCTGGACAGTGGACGGCTGAGTCACTCGCGCGGGGACTGAATGCTCTGCAATTACGGGAAAACAAATTTGTCAAACACTGTTCACTATAAGATACATATAATCGGGTGTTTAAATGAAATTTGACAACAAATAGGAATGGACACAACGTTGTTCGTCCATTAAAGGGCTCGGGACATAACCGAAGGAAGGGTAGCAGGACATATTGTTACATACCGTTGGAAAGCATTCCGACAGCCTATGTCACGCACAAATTTTAAGCTCCTTGGAGATTCGCTATCTCTTGGTAGAGGGACTTTTCGTTCCAGAAAAAACTGAATTTTTGCACAAATTGGAACGACCGATGCAGAAACCCCAAACGAGTTGAAGGTCAAGCAACACGTGGATAGGATTACAACAGCCTCGGAATAACTTACCATCACAACTTCAGTCGCTCAAACCATTGCTTCACACGGTGAGGGTGCGAAACGTTCCGAAAATCGGCCTTATTTTTCGATAACACAAGTTTGTCCCTAAATTTTGAGGTCACGCTTACCGCTGTGGAAATAAGAATGCAATGGGGAAATAGAGCATCGTCGAAAGTACCAGAAAATAAGGTTGTTAAATTTTTTAACTCATGGCTAGCTCCGTGACAGGCCTAAAAATCCATTAAATTGCCGCTAAATTAGGTGGCAACATTCATCGCCAGAATTGTGACACATAAAGGCCACAGATTGTATCGGATTCGAAACAAAAAATTGAGAGAAACGTCTGGTTTAACAACCTATCACGGTCCGAAGACCTCAAGGTCTACAGATCTCTCGGGGCAGTCATACTAACCTGAATATGATATTCAGCTATAAATGCTTACTGTTAACAGCTATTGTAAATGTGACAGCACCAAACAATGTGTCTCGGGAGTAGCTTTCGAACGATATATAGCAAGCCCCAATAAATTCTTACGCTTAAGGGCAGAGGCTAAAAAATTGCTTTTTTGACGATTCTGGAATGAACCGTCACGTCACCGTGTGCGATTTCGGAATTTTGACCGTTTCTTGTCTATAGTAAGAGATAGTATCGGCATGTTATATATCGTTCGATAGCTACTTTAAAGCTACATCGATTTGTGCCATTAAATACGCAATAGTCGTTAACAGTAACGAATTATAGCCAACTATCCTATTCAGGTTGGCATGGCTGCAGCAGCCGGTCCATGGAGTTTGAAGTTTTGAAACTCGTCTAGATTGTTGGACTGTGCGTTTATCTGACTTTCTCGTTTCCAATGCAACACAATACGTGGCTTATTTACATCACATTTCCGTCAATGAATGCAACTATGCAGTTTAGGGGCAATTTTTAGGTCGTTTTCGGTCTGTCACGCCGCTATGTAAGTGTTTCCAAATTTAAAAACCTTATTTTCTGGTACTTTGGAAAACGCTCTATTTTTCGATTGCACTTTCATTTCTGCAGCACAAAGCGCGGCCTCAAAATTTAGAGACAAACTTGTGTTTTCGAAAAATGTGGCCGATTTTTGGAACATTTCGCACCCTCACCGAGTGAAGCAATGCTTTGAGCGACTGAAGTTCTCATGATAAGTTATCCCAGAAGCTGCTGTAATCCTATCCACGTGTTACTTGACTTTCAACTCATTTGGGGTTTCTGCACCGGTCGTTTCAAGTTGTGAAAAAATCTCCATTTTTCTGGAACGAAGAGTCGCTCAACCAAGAGATAGCGATTCTCTAAGGAGCTTAATATTTGTGCGTTTCATATGCTGCCACAGTGCTTTCCAACGATGTATAACACTGCGCACTGCTGCCCTTGCTTCGGTTGTGTCCCGAGCCCTTTAAATGGGATCTGTTCAGGGATTATTGAAAAATACTGCTCAGGGCTAAAATTAGGGTGTTGTACAACGGCTTTGAAGATTGAACATTCAGTAACACATACTTTTATCCAGCATATACTTAGCCAAAGTGAGATGCTGGTGATTGTTATTGTGGCTGTAAAATTGTAATGTGTAGCATCTGCAAAACTATGTAAAATACAGTTATAGCAGTGCCCTTACCAACATGATGGCAACTGGCATCCTAGTCTATCTGGCCCATTTATGGTTCTATGAGCCAAACGATAGCATAAAGCGCACCACCCACTATGTATAATGCATCTTTAAAGGGGAGAGCAATAAACCCTCCACGTACCCAGGAGTTTTCAATTTTATGCTGGCAAAGGCAATACCATACGCCAATAATCACCCATTCAAGAAATCGTTAATCGAAAGGGATGTTTTGTGTATGAAATCGGTGCCCAGCCCGAAGAGTTGTCCTCAGGAACAAAGAGCACGCTCGGTGCAGTTGCCTTGTGATTGACAATCAGGCATTCCAACCAGGGCACTCAGTGTTCTGTTCTGTAGCACGCACACACGCCGTGTGCTGCAGAGCACGCTGCGTGCAGAGTGTGCATTGGTTGATTTTTGAATTTATTTGTGCCTGACTATCAAGTATAGCAGAGACAGCTGCACCCGATGGATTTCCATGACCAAACGGTCAACTTCAGACCACAATATCTGGCGGAAAACGGCACGTGTTTTTGCAAAATATGTACGTCTGGATGTCATCTTGACCCCACAACATAACTACCTAGGAAAACTCTCATGTACGTCGATAGGCTGTTGCGCTCCCCCTTTTGGGGGCCGACTTACCATTGGTTACATCCGGAATCCGGAACACGAAAATAATTTTGCTTGCAAAAAAATGCGAAATATTTCCGTATTCCTCCCGGATTCCGCAAAACTTTCCATGCAACAATAAGTCGGAATTAACGCAGGCTCGCCCTATATGTAGGTAGCGCTCTTTGTGGCCCGCCGTCCATCGCCAACCTCATATAACTGCCCCTGGAACTGCGTGAGGGTCGTTGTGAGGCCGACTTCTCAGTCCGGGCCATTGACGGAATCAGCTTTTTCTGGACCAATTGTTGAATGTGAAATCGTTGAAAGATCTTCTCGTCGCGATTGGCCATGTAGACCATCAATGTGAACAACGCTGTGAACTCGGTGCACAGGAACGAGAACTGAAATGTGCTGAGATTGGTATTGAGTGAATCGGTGGGCTACACTTTGACACATATGTATGCCTCGGAAGGAAGCGTGCCCGAGAGAAGGGATGATCGTAAACTTTGCCTGATCGCTTGGTGTTATTGTCACAACTGAGGCACGCCAGCATCAGTATAGACATGGACAGCGGTCTGTAGGTGCGCGGTTTGCTTGTGGTGGTGCTGCGCTTGCACAAAGCGAGGTTTGATCAAAGTTCGGTGTGCTTGTGTGGCACGCGTAATGCGTTGATCAATGGCAATTGAAAAAAACCACCAACGATCAACGTATTATGCGTGTCACATGCTCCACGGCCTTATAGCAGCGGCCTGGGGAAGCTCAGGGCATTGAAATGCACCAAAGCCGAAGCGTAAGGTTTTGTCTACATACTTAACGGACCTATAACCCGAACATGCCCAGAAACTCTAACTCTGCCTGTCCACCAATTGGCAGACGTTAAATCATTTGCACATGCATTCGATAACCACAGGTGCAGAGGTGTGCTTGAGAAAACACACAACGAGGCATCCGAATGAAGCCACACCCATTGCTGCTTTTTACATCAAAGTTCCCCTACCACAAAACTGCCAGACCATAATGGAAATAAACGAATATCCATAGTGATAGTAGAAGAGCGGGTCGTCCATCGGCGATGCGGGATACAGTTTTCGGCCGACCTCCTGCGCCAACGAGGCCATGTAGACGATCAGACACAGGAATATGAACATTCCTAAATGTTTTTTTTAAAGTTCACTCAACTGTATCACACTTAAGGCCTAACTATACTTCGTTCTCGCAGAGAACAAAGAACAAATTCTCGCGCGCTGATTGGCTGTTGAACATACTACGTGGACCAAGCAGCGCGCGAGAGTTTGTTCTTTGTTCTCTGAGAGAACGAAGTATGGTTCGGCTTTTAAGCGGCACTCAAATGGTACATAATGACCAAACGCACCGCTGAAAATGTGGATGATGCTGTTGACGAGTATGGCCGGATAGAATGTGGTCTTGATGTTGTTGAACATGGTGAGCAGCAGACCACAAGTGTTGGCGATGGCACCACACACCAGGAAATAGGTGGCTCGGATGACCGCTTCTGCATGATCACAGAAGGACCGAAGTTGGGGCATATGTCAAAGTTGCGATCATTATACCATTATAAGGATGTGTTTACCATAGGTACAGGTGTGCAGGACGAAGCGCACAGGTTTAAACTGCGCTTCAGGCCAATAAACAGCGCTGTTTTAGATTGCTGATTTTATGTCGAAAATTGTGATCGCCATGAGGCGTATGGACGATCAATGTACTCAACTTTTTCTAATACGTCCTGTTTTCAAGGCCGTGAAAAAAAGGAAAAAGTACACAACGAACGTTCAACAGATTCGGTCACATCCGCTGGTTCCTCAGCATTCCAGTAGACGACCCTTCGACAGTAGAGTGGGCGTTCCGCTGGAAACGTAAATTATATGGTTTTCAAAAAATAAAATCTAGCTCTAAAATTTTTCATCTTATTTTTTGTTGTAAATTTCAACAAAGCAAATCACTAACGGTCGCTGAAACATCCGACCCAGGGCCCGATGGTGGCGTTCTTGAAGTACTTCTTGTTGGCATTCTCCTTCACCGGAATGACAGTGTCGTTGAGCAGTTTTGGTTGGTAGTACTTGAGCCATTCGGATGTGTACAGCCAGTTGTTGGTCACCGTGCCTGTGAGCACAAGCTGACTTTTTATTTACTTACTACCATCCCACGGACTTATCAGAAGCAAATTTCACAAATAGGGATAAAAATGGCTAACTACCCACTAACATAAAAAGTGATAACGCTCAAAGTTATAATCTCAAATACCATGTCGAACATAACATTACATACATACATACACACATATTCCTGTGTAGATATCGCTTGAGTCAGAGTGAAGAGTCTGTACAAAAGCATCGCGGTTTCTTGAACTGTACTTTGGCACATACTGCGAAGCAAAGCCACAGTGATGCTGTGAAAATGCCAAAAAGCTTGTCCATTAACAACAACTCTGCTGGAAAGGCGCTCTAAGAATGCGCAGCGTACAAAATATCATCGAAGTGTCAACCAACCGATCAAGACCGTGCTTGTGGCGAGCGAGGAGAAGCAGAGTGCGATTTTCAGCACCAGCCGTCGATTTGCGGCCGAGATTTTCGTCAGATTTCGCTGAGTGCCGGGCAAAACTTGAAAGAGTTCACGCTGCTCTTTACCGATCTGCACGCTGCTTTGAAAGAACATCATTTTGGTGCACGATTCACTGGTGGTTTGTTTGTTATACTCTGAAAATTAAACGTGAACGATTTTTGCGCCGTATAGTTTGTTCGAGTTGTTTGGCTCTTCACCGCAAAGGAATGTCGTTCTGACAACTAAATGTACGGAGCAAGGTTCAAAAACCAGAAACATGTACAGAAAAACACTAATTCCAGTGCACAACACGCTTCCAGCCAGTGAAGCGTGAAATCAAACATATACATACGCATATTGTGCGACGGGGCCATTCAGGCCTAGCAGTTTTGGGCCCGGATGAGGCCTATAAATGATGAAACCTATGCTGTGCCTGAAAAGGACAGCCAGAAACTTTCGGGACTGAAACGTCGCGGAATGCAGAAACAATCAATATGTTCTTAGTCGAGTTTGGTTGAGGTGTTCTGACGGAGCAAGAAGGTATTCTCACTCAACTCTACAAGACTTGTGCAGCAGGCGGGTGATAGGAGGAGACGAAAAGCTCACCGGCTGCTCCAATCGTGCCAAATTGCCAGAAGATGTGAATTGTGAGCAGCCAGTGCGCGCATGACTGATGTTTCAACGGATTTATGCGCCGTCAATGCTAAACAAAAATCAGCTGACGTGGAAGCGACAAGAAACAAGATTGGCAGAAGGATGGACCCGGCTGCCCCGAACACCAAACTTTCGCTATTGCCATCCACACATGTGAAGAGCAGCAGTGCGTTTCAAACACTGGATTTTCTCATCGGTCAGTTTGTGATGCAGTAGCACTTTGTGGAGGACACACCTGATATGTAATGGTTTGGTTACCATTGTACTGACTTTTCGGTGTACTTTTTACTTAACGCATCCTCACCGCTAACATAGTATGAACAAATGACTGGATAGCGTAAAGCTGACTTCTGAATCATCACAATTATGCTCCAAAATGTGTATTCGCTACATGACCACAGGCCGTAGCTTGGTAGTACTATCTACATTCACTCTAAAGGTAAATACATACTATATGCCAAGTGTACATTTGCAGGAGGACAAGATATGGTCATAGACGGTTCACATGAAGTTGCGCTAAGTTGGCCGGCGCATGAGCGCGCATGTACATTTTTATTAAATTTGCGATGGTGCGCTGTATACTGCTTCATTTGTGCCGTATTTTTCGACGGGCGCGAGCGTGCGAGCTTCTTCTTTCGTCCCGCATGAGTAAGCAGACAAGCAATACACGAAAATGCATACATACAGTACAATGGTCCTCATGTCAAGATGACGAGTGCCTACATATGTACATATACATAGTACTTCTCTTTTACTGAGCTCATTTCGAAGT
Source organism: Rhynchonema sp. JSB1_4 (assembly GCA_030248065.1). Lineage (NCBI taxonomy): Eukaryota > Metazoa > Nematoda > Chromadorea > Monhysterida > Xyalidae > Rhynchonema > Rhynchonema sp. JSB1_4. The sequence goes on from JASAMV010006990.1 coordinate 7,862, forward strand.
TAATGGGTTCCAAAATGCTGATGGTTGAACGAACGAAACATTATGCAGACTAAGCGTTTCATACATGAGGAACGAATCAACCGGAAAACGTTCCAGTTTTTTTCGAGGAAATTTGCACTTGAAGCAGAGAGTTGAACTTTCGGAGCGTGTTTTCATTCTCTTATCATAACCAACAGCAAGACCTATGTAAATCATTTCCTGCTTTGCGAACCAAACGTATACAGTGCATACCATGTTCTCAACCACCATGGCATCGCTAAACCTAAATTTCACCCTCGTCTGACTCGTTGTTGCTGAAATAATGTATAGTTTTTTCTCAGAAATTTTTCCACGTTCTTGACACATTAAAACTTCTCTGGTGGTGTTGGCCTTCGAGGTTATGAGTTGCGCTGTAGTACTCACGGTCACGAGACCATTTCTGAGACTCAAATTTCGCCGCAAATACTGTATAGCCATGGCTTCCAAAAACGCTGATAAGGGTGCGTTTTCCCGCACAAAGTGTGAGCGTAACTGTCTTCGTAAACAATTTTTGATGCCCACGTCTCTTTGCACCAACGTTGTGAAGAGTTATGAGTCAGTATTTACATCGATGGTACCAGGCGCCGCTTTTTTGCAGCAAAAGTTTGATTCGGCCGACTCCGATGGAAATCAAACTTATCAAATTATGCGGCAGAAATTTGCTGCTTTTCGATTTCGAGGCCTCCTAGCAAAGTTAATAAAAAAGTGCGAGGCGGCTTGTTCGTGCATATGTACTATGCATCGTTGACCGCATGTGGCTTCCCAGATTTTCGGCAACAACTTTCTTGCCCAGCTCAATTTGGCCTTTTTTGTAACACGCGTCCAACGGCTTCAGATACAGGCTTCCTTCAAACCACAGTTGCTCACAGTTGGACTGAGCGATGCATAAATTATGTTTCTTGTCCGCCAGTGGTTTAGTTTATCTTGTTTACCGCAACTAACAACACCCAACGAGGTCAAAAACGATATCATGCGTTTCTCATATAACGCAGAATATTGACAAAAGTGGCGGTGAAAACAAGTAATCAGTGTTCGAACGGGATTCATTTTTAATCCCGGGATCGGGATTGGGATTGGGATCGGGATTGACCAGATAGTCCAAAAGCAATAGTTTTTATCATTTTATGCATAAGATGCAAGTTAATGTCACAGACAATCATGAAACATGTTTATCACACATGGATAAACACCCGGAACAGTGATTGAAGCCGATTGAGAATCGAGAATAGCTGATGACGGATAAGTTCAAAGATCATAATTGTAGTCGATCAATGGCAAAGCCTATTCTATTCCTGATGCATCAGAACTGTTTTTCATTATGATGCCACATCAAATCATCAGCAGAAATAATGAATGGGTTGGTCGTGCAATCGGTTGACCTGAAAAATAGACCAGAAGAATCGGAGCTACATAGCACGGTAGTGCTAAGCGACATATATACTGTACATCATTCCGTATAGTGCGCGAGTTCAAAAATGAAAACTCACACCATTTTTACAAGACACAACCTAAGAAGCCCAAATTTGCACACAACTTACACGGCGTGGACCTCCAAGTCCATGCAAAATTTCATCCCGCTGCGCGTGCCCGCACGCCCGATTGCGGGCAAGATACAGTTGTCATTTTTGAAAAAAAAACGTTCTTCTCCTTTTTTATCCAAAAAAGTAGTCAGGGCCCAGGCGTTGCTTGATACAGCAAATGTTAACATCTCGAAAAAGGTTTTCGTACCCCAGAAACACGATGGTGCTATTGCCGACTTCGTAATTTCACGCCTGAGACCGTTTCAGACCATGACCACGACTTTTTGCATGGAAAGAGTCCTCCCGAAGTGAAATTTCGTCGAAAAGTCATGTTACCAGAACTGTTAAAGTCGTTTATGGGGTTTTCGAATTCGAGAAACGAGAAGCTGCCATCGCCGAGTGCGTAACTTCGAGACCGGTTCCAGACCACGGCTGGGACTTTTGCACAGAAACAGTACTTCTGAAGCCACAATCACGGCTGATATGTGGGTTTCTGCTTCAAAACTATTTTCTCCAAGTTGTTTACACGTTGTTCAGCTCAAAAAGTACAATAATCGATGCTCAAACACACAAAACAGTGCAATCACGCACAAAGCGCACGATGTATATTACAAACAGCACATAGGGCGCATACACACGAGCAGCCAGCACAGCAGGCCAAATGTTCAAAGGGGCGATAGCGGCGATAAGGGCGACCCAGTGGCGAAAAAATCAGGGGCGATAGGGGCGACCCAGTGGCGAAAAAATCAGGGGCGATAGGGGCGACCCAGTGGCGAAAAAATCAGGGGCGATAGGGGCGACAAATGTGTGCAAAAAGTAATGCGCCTCGTTTAAGGATAGGCGGCGTCAATCAAAGATAACGGTAGTTGCAAAACTAATTAATGTTTCACGGCTCCCAATTAGTTGTTTGTACACATTAGCGCATTTTCATGTTGTCAGCCACACCGCGTAAATCATCCACGAATCGATTAGAGGGGAACGAATGACTGGGTCATCAATTAAAGTGCGTGATGTCGGAAATGAACCAATCAGCGGTCAGCAGCAACCAATCAGATGAGCACGGCAGAAATTGAGACGAAGCGCGACCGTGACCGATTGTGATGACAATCGATCACTGTCATCAGCAAGTCGAAAGACTTCGGTGAACCATATTCGCAGTTCAAGAAGTAAGAATGAAGAACCCAGACTTCTTTAATTTGACATTTTCTCATGCTATCATGCCTTTGGAAACCTCATGGAAATCTCACCTCTGAGCTCAACGCCTAAATGAAGCTACACAGTTGTCCAATTTTGTTTTTGGACCATTGCAATGCAACAAGCGATATGAACGATACCAGCTGTAGTAGACTTCTTTGGTGTTCGTGTGTTGGTGGGTATTGTCGCAAAAGGTTGTCGCTGCGGTTGTGTTGTGTCTTGTGTTGTTCTCTTCTTGCTGTATGACTTGTCTTGTAGGAAAGCAGAGCCACGGAGACAAAGTGCTTGTTGTAGCAAGTTTACGTCAACGTCGTAGGTAAGGACACGCCAAGAAAATTTAACACACGACAGTTCAGTAGAGTCGAAATCTTAGAAGTTGCAAAGTCAGAGCAGGAAGAAACGGCAAGACGCCGAAACAGGAAAGACAACAGAAAGCAAACACCTAATTACACGCGGCAGAGTTGCTACAAAAGGGGGCGCACAAAAAGAGACCAAAGGGGCGCAATTAGTAGTTTACACAAGCCCCAAGCAAGCACAAGCGGCATCAGCTATACCATGTGTACAAAGGCATGGGCACATACTAATGCTAGAATACTGACCTGGTATTCTGATGCCAGAAAAGTCAGAAAATTGTCAAGATTTTCTACACTCCCCACTTTAGAAGAAAGTGGGCATAATACAAAAGAAGCAGAATGTAAAAAAAATACAAGACAATAACTCGCATCAAGATAAAACATAGTGACGCAAAAAGATACAAAACTCGGCACACGACTCCCGCAGGGGATGCCTAAAATGTAGCAGACTTCTTTGGTGTTCGTGGTCGGTATTGTCGCAAAGGATGTCGTTGCGGTTGTGTTGTGTCTTGTGCTGTTCTCATTTTAAAAGTGGTTGTTGTAGCAAGTTTACGTCAACGTCGTAGGTAAGGACACGCTAAGAAAATTAAATACACGACAGTTCAGTAGAGTCGAAATCTTAGAACTTGCAAAGGCAGAGCAGGAAGAAACGGCAAGACGCCCAAACAGGAAAGACAACAGAAAGCAAACACCTATGTAATTACACGCGGCAGAGTTGCCACAAAAGGGGGCGCACAAAAAGAGACAAAAGGGGCGCAATTAGTAGTTTACACAAGCCCCAAGCAAGCACAAGCGGCATCAGCTATAGGTGTACAAAGGCATGGGCACATACTAATGCTAGAATACTGACATGGCATACTGCTGATGCCAGAAAAGTCAGAAAATTGTCAACATTTTCTACACTAGCCTTCAACAATTTTGTTTGAAAAAATTTAAGAGACGAGGTTTCAAAATTGAGAACCTGTTTTGTCACCAATACTGTACACATGAACAGTGTCATACCTATCTATGCATTTGCTCAATGCAATTTATCCAGAGCCTACATTTTGTTTAGCCAAGTGAAGCCTTCGGTTTCACCCAGTTTGGGCGGTCTTCGGCAACACCGCCCCTTTATCAGACCAATCCTTCAAATTAATGGGCATCTTCATTCGGCCGAGTGCCTTTCGCAACGCTTTGCGCATCAATTTGTGTTTGATGAGGAACAGGTACACGTTGATCAGAGGGTTGAGATTGGGCGGTACGTAAAGTACTGCTGAAACGAAGTAGTATGTTCACCAACGTGAACTCCTTTGGGTTCTACTCAACAGTGCTCTCTGTGTAACTGTGTTCTCTGTTTAAATGCGCTTTCTGTTCACCATTGACCCCTGTTCAACAGTGTTCTCTGTTCAACCGTGTTTCCCTGTTCAACCGTGTGCTCTGTTCAACCGTGTTCTCTGTTCAACCGTGGTTTCTGTTCAGCCGTGTTTCTCTGTTCAACCATGTTCTCTGCTCAACCGTGTGCTCTGTTCAACCGTGTTTCTCTGTTCAACCGTGTTCTCTGTGCAACCGTGTTTTTCTGTTCAACCGTGTTCTCTGTTCAACCGTGTTTTTCTGTTCAACCGTCTTCTATGTTCAACCGTGTTCTCTGTTCAACAGTGTTTCTCTGTTCAACAATTTTCTCTGTTGAACCGTGTTCTCTGTTCAACCGTGTTTCTCTGTTCAACCGTGTTCTCTGTTCAACCGTATTCCCTGTTCGACCGTGTTCTCTGTTCAACCGTGTTCTTTGTTCAACCGTGTTTCTTTGTTGAACCGTGTTCTCTGTTCAACCGTGTTTCTCTGTTCAACCATGTTCTCTGTTCAGCCGTGTTCTCTGTTCAACCGTGTTTCCCTGTTCAACCGTGCTCTCTGTTCAACAGTGTTCTCTGTCCAACCGTGTTCTCTGTTCAACCATGTTCCTCTGTTCAACCGTGTTCTCTGTTCAACCGTGTTTCTCTGTTAAACCATGCTCTCTGCTCAACCGTGTTCTCTGTTTTCTACCGTGTTTCTCTGTTCAACAGTGTTCTCTGTTCAACCGTGTTTTTCTGTTCAACAGTGTTCTCTGTTCAACCGTGTTTCTCTGTTCAACCGTGTTCTCGGTTCAACGATGTTTCTCTGTTCAACCAGGTTCTCTGTGCAACCGTGTTCTCTGTTCAACCATGTTCCTGTGTTCAACCGTGTTCTCTGTTCAACCGTGGTTTCTGTTCAACCGTGTTTCTCTGTGCAACCATGTTCTCTACTCAACCGTGTTCTCTGTTCAACCGTGTTTCTCTGTTCAAACGTGTTTTCCGTTCAACCGTGTTTCTCTGTTCAACCGTGCTCTCTGTTCAACTGTGTTTCTCTATTCAACCGTGTGAGCTGTTCAGCCGTGTTTCTCTGTTCAACCATGTTCTCTGTTCAAGCATGTTCTCTGTTCAACCATGTTCTCTGTTCAACTGTGTTCCTCTGTTCAACCCACGGTTGGGCAAAAAACGTTTTTTGTCAAAAAATCGTCTTTTTTAAGGAAAACGTTTTTTTAAAGATTTTTAAAACGCCCAGATGACCAAAATATGCCCCAAAAAATTGGAAAACGCTCATGTTGGGAAGAAAACATGGTTAAATGAAGTACCGGAGTTTTCCACTTAAAGCCCCCCCCCCCGAATAGAGCCCTCGGGGGCTCTAAGTGGAAAATCTTCCACTTAAAGCCCCCGGGGGCTCTAATTGGATTTATTTTTTACGGACCATTGATTTTACATCGAACAGTAAACTTGCCAAAATAGTTCAAACAGGTGTAAGAATGACCAAAATACCGCACTTTTCTGTTGTTTTACCAACGTTTTGCCACGTTTAGATGAAGATCCTCACAATCAGGTTGAAATATGGTATAGAATGTAAAAATGCTGGCCTAAAGTGTCCATACTGACAACGATGAAAACACCCAGTTTTCCGCTTAAAGCCCCCGAGGGCTGTAAGTGGAAACGTTTCCACTTAAAGCCCCCGGGGGCTCTAATTGGATTTTTTCTTTCTGGTCGGAGGTCCATTTTCCACCAATTTCCGCATAGAGCCCCCGGGGCTTTAAGTGGAAAACTCCGGTAATTCTATGTGTTCTGAGGCAAAATAAACGGGTAACAACCCTTTTCTAGCGAGTTGTTAAGATCCCATATCAGACCCGCATCATGGGACCAACTTTGGCCGGGGTCATCATTGAAAGTCAAGCTCCGTATATCGACGTATCTCGACAAAGTAAAAATTGGTCGAAAATTTTTTTAAAAAAGAGAAAAATTTTTTTTCCTTAAAAATCAGGGTACTTTCCCTGGAAAATCAAGGAAATTCAGGATTTAAAAAACTAAAAACTACCCAGTCGTTTTTTTTAAAAACGTCGTTTTCTTAAGAAAAAACGCCGTCGTTTTTTTGCCCAACCCTGGTTCAACCATGTTCTCTGTTCAACCGTGTTTTCTGTTCAACCGTGTTTCTCTGTTCAGTCGTGTTCCCTGTTCAACCGCGTTCTCTGTTCAACCGTGTTTCTCTGTTCAACCATTTTCTGTGTACAACCGTGTTTCTCTGTTCAACAGTGCACACGGTTCACTTTTGTTCCCTGTTGAACTGTGTTTTCGGTTCAAGCGTTCTCTCCTCCACAGTGTTTTCTGTTCAACGACACAAGGTTATCGTAACGTTGTCATCCTCGTTGTAAACCTAACCTGCCAAGGACGGATAATCTGCCCGAATAAGTTGATCAGCAATTTCGGTCGGTATCACCACCAACAACTGTAAGGGGCCTTTAATTTTCCGGCTGGATAAAGATGCGTTAAACCTAATTTTATGCAAGTTGTAAAGCTTTACCGAACCAATGTTGCCAGTGTACTCCAAGCCATTCGAATTGTCATGTCTCTCTGCCCCTTCGCCGCCTGAGGTGTGATGCCAGCGTTAGAATTTTGGGCGACCTGCAATTTGCCCTATATTATTTTTTGCGAGCGGTGAAGTTGAGTTAAATTTCCGATTGTTAACGAAATCAGGTTGAAACTGCTTTATACCTTTTTGTTGTGAATCACGTACGCGACGAACGCGAAGAAGAATATGGCAATGGCCATGATGTGGGCTTTCGAAAACACTTGTAGCTGATATGTGAAGAGGTCAGCTGCAACACAATTGAATTATGAATAAATAATTTGAATGGAACGGTACACAAAGATCAGCATGTGAAAAACGTACGCCACATTGCGTCGCTTTGCCAGCACATATCCGTTGGCACCGGGCCTTCGAAACGAATCAGATACCTGAAAATGCAGTGTTTTCTTTGAGGAGCTGAATGTTCAAGAGCTGCGGCCGATGGGCGTCATAAAGAATTTGTGCACGATTTTTAAGAAACGCATGGCTTGAAAGGTATTCATAATATATCATCCATCATTACGCGGTCAGCATAGCTCCAACTTCGAAGCCGAAACTGTGGCCGTAAACGATAGCGACAAAAACACGAGTTATCGTTGGACCCATGTTGATGTATCTGAAAGTGATTACTTTTTGAACCTGAGAGAAAATCCAAATAAAATCACCCATTTTGACAGACCTCATGGTGGCGACAGCGACCAGCAGTCGATCCAGACTGGTAACGCACAACATCAATCCAGCTGACGGGTAGAACAAACCCCAAAGAACGTTGAAGGGCATCAGCGCACAACCGAACGCGGTCAGACCGAGCTTAAGTTGAAAGTTCAGATTCGTCAATTTCGCTCTATATACAACACCAAGTTTATAAAAGACTACTGCCCACAGCTGAATTTGAGTGCTGAGATCCCGCGCGCATGTAGCAACACGCTCAAATGCAAATTGAAATGAATTCAAAATTCTTCAGTTAACAACGCGAAAGGCAGATTGAATTACCGCGTTTGTATTCGAACCGTACAGCATCGACCGTGGCATGCGCCATAGGCCAGCGGTGCAGTAGGCCAAACCGTTGAACGCATCCGCCAGGGCTAGACCTGAGGTTTTGTTGAATGTTTTCAGTGGTCCGCTCATACCAAAAATTATTGGACAGGTGTGGTGTGAGTCCACAACAACGACAAAAAAGAAAATCTGCCATCTCGAGACAATCAGATTTGCGCAAATTCTGACGCATTTTACTCTTAAAATTAAAAAAATGTTGAAAAGTCCAAGGTCTTGGGCCGTGTCAACTTTGAAGGCAAGTGCTACAACAGGCTGGTGACAAAAAGTTCTACCACAAGTACTACAACCTGCGCCGGACTGTCCGAAAGGAAGTGAGAAAGGCACAGGCTGGGTATTTGCATTCAAACATCACAAATCTCAGTAATCCCAAACAACTCTGGCATAGTTTTCATGACTACACAGGTAAACTGGCGTCTGAGTTGCCGCCACTCCAGACTGCTGATGGTGAGTTGGTTGCTGACAGTCAGGGTAAAGCTGATCTGCTTGCAACCTACTTCCACAGTGTCTGGAACACCGATGGTGACCCGGTGGTGCCCAGCACGGACGTTATGTTTGACCCGTGCACCGACTACCTAGCTAATGTATCAACCATCTTTTTCATGCTCAAACACCTCAATCCCAACAAGTCGCCGGGCATCGATGGTGTGACCGGTCAAACACCCCTTTCCTTTTGTTGCAACGTTTGTCTGATGAATATGGTGTACCTGACTCTCTTGTAAAACTACTGAAATCCTATTTGACAGATCGCCCTCAAATTGTCAGCGTTGGTTCGTGTCATTCTCGGGTTTTACCTGTTCATTCTGGTGTTGCTCAGGGTTCTGTGCTTGGTCCTCAATTATATGGTGCGTATGCTAATTCCGCTCCAAAACTGAAATTGAGTCTGAAATTGTCTGATTGCACTGAAATTGTATTGTTTGCCGATGATCTTGTTTTGATTCATGTCATGCGTACCGACCAATGCTGTGCTCACTTGCAGGCAGACGTGAACTCAATCACTGAGCATTTCTCATTAAAACTACTCACAATCAATCCCAACAAAACCAAAATCCGACATTTCACTCGGTCCAGTCCGCTTCTGACTGCTCCCACTATTACTGTCAATGCTGAGCCTGTCACTGTTGTGCAATCACATAAAGATCTTGGTGCTGTTATTGATTCCAAATTTGATATGTCTGATCACGCTACTATTACTTGCGCTCGAGTGAAACGTAATGCTGGATATTTGAATCGTGTGTTGCTTCGTGATGTTTCATTGAATGTTCGTCGATACTTCTATGTTACATTGTTGCAATCTGTTCTCTTGTATGCCATTGAAGCCGTATATCCTACCCATAATCGTGATCGTGACTTGTTTGAGCGAACTCAAAAGTATTGTATTCGTCTGTTTCTCGGAAATTGGAATCGTGATGTTGATTATACTACCCTACTTGATTTGTTTGGTGTTCGTGCTATCAGCTCAATTGTTTTCTCTAGGCGTATGAAATGGATGCACATGTATGTCTGTGGTTTCCGTCATTTTCCTGTTGGCTTTATTGTGCTGAAAACTACTGTGTCAAATCGCAAAAGTTCTCGTTCCAATCATTCCCGTGCTGTTACGGTACCCAGATGCAAATATTCTGTCTTGTCCTCTTCACCTCTTGTATTTATGTCCAATATGTACAACTGTTTGCGTCCTCTTCACCTCTTGTATTGATGTCCAATGTGTACAACTGTTTGACTGCTGATATTGTTGAGTCCAAATTTTCAAAAATTTGTAAATGGGGTGTCCAGCAATGAAGGTGTACTGTATGTGAAAGAAAAGTCGAAATTGCATAATGTTCAGATCGTGTTGTGGTGCGGCGCGTAAACATTATTGTGTGTGTCAGTTGTGTAACGTTGTCTTATTATAATATTGAATTATTATATTCATGCGAATGTACTCCAACTCTTTATGTAATTGGTGCCGGCTAAATTGTAAAACCCTAGGTATTCATCGTTACTGCCACGCCTCGAGCAGTTGTTGTTACCCATTTCGTCTCCGAAACGAAATAAAGTGCTACTTCTACTACTACTACTACGCCTGACTGTTTCACAAAACAGGAAGCTTTTGACCTCGAACTTCAAACAAAATGATCTATACACGCCTGTACCTGCAATGCCAATGTACTCCTTGCGCGATCGCAACGCCTCGTGATACGCTATCGGATAGAACAGCGCTATATTGCCGGCAAACATGAGCCCGCCGGTGACCACGTAAGCGATGGTGGTTAACTGGGCCACAACATCGTACATCGATTGGTGTTGGTCGATGTTGGACAGGATGGCGGCCGAAGTATTGGTGGCGTTGACAGACATCGTTTAAGTATAGCACTAGCAGGCAGCAGGCATGAACCTCGACGAAACACCCAATGCTGAAAAAACTGGTCAGAACGGAATTTTTTTGGGATCTGGCGCTCTCGGGCTGAATTGGCAGAAAATTGGTGATTGTAATCTCCCCGCGTGCAAAGCTACCAATATGGGACAGAAATCGGGGTGCTATGGCAACATGGGACGTATTCTCCTATAATTGGGGCCTGGCTATTGGGGCCCGGTCAACTGGGGTGCGACCGAGGCGCTCACTTTCCGGATTAGGTTTCTCAGCTCATGCTGCGCTCACTCCGACATGAGACAAAAAATGAATGACGTCTCAAGATCCCTTAAAACCAAAAAAATGAGCTTCGAAAATGCGCTTCACTAGGTCATTTGACAAAAGTTTGTCTTATGTTGACACAACACCCTGTTACAGTTGAAAAAACTTTGAAATGTCACAAAATTAAAACTATCAAAGTTTCAGAGCATGTGGCAGTATATTTATTCCGTATTGCAGAAGCGTTATGTTCGATTTCTGTCCAAAGGTGCAAAATTCGCACCACTACCGTGATCGACAATAATCGATATCGTTTGATCCCAAATGTCTTCCTTTCTCTAAACAACTTTTTGTAGAATTTCGGGTTTCGAAAAATTGCTCTGAAAGTTGAAAAAAACCGAAACCCGAACATGCGAAAAACTCAAAAAACTTTTCTCACCAGAACAATGCGCACTGTTTCGGAGCGCACACGCTGCATACATAAGTATGTACGATTTAAAATGCTTCGCAAGTTCGAGTTCCGGGTCTAACTGTGCGAGCTCTGATAGGCTATTGCGCCACTTTTCAGGCCCGGAAGTTCAGGCCCGACCTTTTCTGGCCCAGTTTTTCAGGCCCGGCCGATTCAGGCCCAGCACATTTGACCCATTTATAGGCTTTAGGCTTAGGCTCCAGCCGGGCCGTGACTACCAGCCGCTCAACCCAGGAGTCTAACGTAGTGATACGCGAATGCGACGAAAGTCAGTTAGCTGCGCCAGTTGCGTGCGCTTTACGGATCAGGCAGCGCGTTTGAAAAGTTTCTCCCAAACGTATTGTCAGCGTAAACGTGCCAGGCAACGCGTGTATGTTTGGGCAGTTTCAGGACAGTTTTCTTCCGCAGGGCATTTTCTGTTTTGCTTTGTTGCCACTTAATACACTTGCAGCAATTCCTGGGTCATCAAAGTTTGTCAACAGGCTGCTACTGTAATGCGCATTATAGAGTTTGCGCACATGTTTTTGCTGACAAGACAGTTGTCGTATGTTGCTAAAACGTCAACCCAAGCACAAACATAATTTGAAGACCGTGATAAAATCGGGAATTAATTTTTAAAGATTGTTTGCGGAAATGAACAAAAGTTTTTTTGGCCGACAAGTTTTTTTTTCTCACTTTAAAAAATTCTTACTGACAAACTTTGCTGACACACCAATTCCCTGCAATTATCCAACATTGGCCGATTTTAGATGAGTGGTGCCTGGTGCGTCCTTGCTCCTGCGTGGGCCTTTACAAATGATAAACACCTGCTGGCGGATCTGTTAGATCTGTGGATGCAATTCACTGCAATTAGCCAACATTGACCGATTTTAGATCAGTGTGGCCTGGTACGTGCTGCTGTGTGGGCCTTTGCAAATGATAAACACCTGCTCGCGGATCTGTTAGATCTGTGGATGCAGTTTCGGTCCATAATGCCATACTGTAATGGCGCGGTGGCCCTTATCAACGACAAACGCGCCAGCGGGTCACCGCCATAAACAGAAGATGCTCCAGCCCAACTTTGTAGGTTGAGTGAAACATAAGCGGCCACCACAGATCTCTTTTGTTAGCAAACTGTACTGGGTGGCGTGTTGTGGAAGGCTAAATCGTATCGTTACACTGTAACCGTGGACGAAAACGTCCGATATTGAGGCATAATTTCCAAAGCAAATTTGTCGGCAACCGCAGCAGGCGACAAAAAAGACAAAAAAACAAATGGGATAAAGATTGGACTTAAATTTATATTGAATCATCATTACTAGAGTCATCATACGTCGCTGTTTGCTATTGGGCTACGCGTGAGCCGTGATACAATGTCGAATGAGATGCAAAGACCAGACACAATACAGTAAATACACAAAAACATAAATAGCGTACCGATTTCCGAGCTAAGTGAAACTACCCGATTAATCAAATTTGCTGATGATTTGGTTATCATACACCCTGTTAAATCAAGTGAATCAGCTGGGCAACTACAACAAGACATAGAGAAAATTGCCAACTTCTTTGCCAGTAAACTGCTGAAAGTAAATGAGACTAAGACGAAAATTATGACGTTCCGTCGAGCAAGGTCAACATTGAAACAAAATCCTAAAGTTACAATCAACGGTTCTGTAATCGACTGCGTAACTTCATACAAGTACCTTGGAGTACTTTTAGACGAACAGCTAAATTATAATCTGCAATGTAGCAAGGTTTGAGCAAAAGTCAAAAAGACGATTGGTTACCTGACAAGCCAATTCCGCGGCAGTGTGCCAGTGAAAAGTTTGAAGTGCTTGTACGATGCTTTGCTTCGCTCTGTTACGTTATACGGATGTGGCTCAACCTATCCAATACGGAAATGTGATCAAACACTCCTGGAACGAACCCAAAAATTTTCATGTAGAGCGATACTAAACAAATGGGAACACGAAACAATCTATGACAGTATGCTTCAGCAAATTATTCTACCAACAAGTGTTCACAGTTAGGCTGTGTACATTGTACCAATATGTGTATGGGCTGCGATTGTCACTTCCCGACCTGTTCACCTTATTGAGCGACTGCGATGTGCGAACGAGTTCAAGAATTGCCCATTCAAAAACAATCAAGTTGGCAAAACCGAGCACAACCCGATATCAAGCCAGTGCGATGAATTCAACCGCGCTTGCCCTCAACAACTTGCCACAAACAGTTATAGATTTGTGTTATTCCAAATTCAAACGAGCTGTGGCTTCAAAACAGATGTTCGACTTTGTAACCGATAAAGTAGGAATTTTTAAAGTTCCAATGATTCCATCAATCGACGTGTGATCCGATGAACTGTAACGTGTGTCTTTCTCGTCATAACACCATTCCCTTTTCAGGACATGATCGTTTTCTTTTACCGTGACATGCACACGTTCAGGCCCATATCCCATGTCCCATCGGATCAGGTATGTATACCTCACGATGTTTCATTGACAAAACAAGTGCTTTCATTTTCTCAGTTCCAGGCTAGCTACGCGCTTTGCCCATGAACCAACCTGCTTTGTGTTGAATAATTGCTAGCTAAATAACAATGTTATTATTACTCTTTCTTTTACTGGACACTGTTGTCAGTATTACTGGACATGTTGCTGTGTCTTTCTGCACATACGTTTCGTATGACAATCCGTTTCTGGACACCTGACCATTCAAATCGCAAACTGTGAGACTGAACTGCGATAATCACAAACGGTTTTTTGCTAGTATAAGGTTATGCGATCCATTTTATCAATGATTATATTGATGTTGCGCATATGCCTTGTGGTTATAACCACGAAAAGTAAAACGAAACGAAACGAAACGAAACGAAACGAAACGAAACACACACACACACACACACACACACACACACACACACACACACACACACACACACACACACACACACACACACACACACACACACACACACACACACACACACACACACACACACACACACACACACACACACACACAAACAGTTTCAGGACAGTTTTCTGCCGCAGGGCATTTTCCGTTTTCCTTTGTTGCCACTTAATACACTTGCAGCAATTCCTGGGTCATCAAAGTTTGTCAGCAGGCAGCTTCTGTAATATGCATATAGGGTTTGCGCACATGTTTTTGCTAACAAGACAGTTGTCTTATGCTGCTCAAAAATTCAACGAGGAACACAAACATAAGTTGAAGACTGTGATAAAATCGGGAATTAATTTTTAAAGATTGTCTGCGGAAATGAACAAAAGTTTTTTTAGCCGATCTCACTTTAAAAATTCTTACTGGCAAACTTTGCTGACACAGCAATTCACTGCAATTAGCCAACATTGACCGATTTTAGATCAGTGGGGCCTTCTGGTACGTGCTGCTGCGTAGGACTTTGCAAATGATAAACACCTGCTGGCGGATCTAGATCTGTGGATGCAATTCACTGCAATTAGGCCAACATTGACCGATTTTAGATCAGTGGGGCCTGGTACGTGCTGCTGTGTGGGCCTTTGCAAATGATAAACACCTGCTCGCGGATCTGTTAGATCTGTGGATGCAGTTTCGACCCATAATGCCATACTGTAATGGCGTGGTGGCCCTTGTCAACGACAAACGCGCCAGCGGGTCACCGCCATAAACAGAAGATGCTCTTAGCCCAACTTTGCAGGTTGAGTGAAACATAAGCGGCCACCACAGATCTCTTTTGTTAGCAAACTGTACTGGGTGGCGTGTTGTGGAAGCCTAAATCGTATCGTTACACTATGGCCGTGGACGAAAACGTCCGATATTGTGGCATAATTTCCAAAACAAATTTGACGGCAACTGCAGCAGGCGACAAAAAAGACAAAAAAACAAATGGGCGGTAAAAATTGGACTTAAATTTATATTGAATCATCATTACTAGAGTCATCATACGTTTGCGGTTTGCTATTGGGCTATGCGTGAGCCGTGATACAATGTCGCACGAGATGCAAAGACCAGACACAATACAGCGGTGACGTTCCTTGTCCACCAGTGGATTAGTTTATTCTGTGCAGCACAACACAAGCCAGCGACCAGCGAGGTCCGAAACTATAACGTATAACGCGGAATGTTGACAAAAATGGTGGTGAAAACAAGTAATCACATTCATTGATGGTTGTGCTATACGGGATGCTAAATGGTAAGAACTTGATATTTGCACACGATCTGTGCAATTATCCGTCCGCGTTTGGTTCAAGCGGATGAGTCGCAAAACGGGTGATAGTGAAAGATCACCAAAGGACATTGTTTATTGCACATCTTTGTCCCATTACTAGTGGGGATCCGTGCCTACGGCCCGGCTACAGCGCCGCGCCCGTGCCGTGCCCCCCCCCCCGGAAGACCCGTTAGCATACCCAAAGCTACCCGTGAAAATTGACCCGTCCGAGGGAGGGGGCCACATACATACACACATACATACGTACATACGTCTTCGTGTTTTAGTAGTATAGATGTTGTGAGAAGTGGTGAGACAAGAACGGTTGAGGTTGCGAAAGAACTCGATGCCGCACTGAAACTCGTGAACCGTCACAAAACATACAGGCTAGTCCCCGAAAAACGGGTAGGATAGGCGGGCAAGGCGATCTCCGTCGACGCGTTGCGTCGCCGTCGATGCCCTTGAATGTCAACACAGAACATGACTAATAGGTCTAATCACAAAACACACAGGCTGGGTCGGTTAGTCCACGAACTGACGGCACGAGCACAGGCTAATCCGACAATAAACGTCACTAAACACAGGCTGGACAGGCTAGTCCTCAACTAAAGGGGCAAGGGCGATCTCCGTCGACGCGTTGCGTCGCCGTCGATGCCCTTGAGTGTCAACACATGACATGACAATATCTCTAATCACAAAACACACAGGCTGGATAGGTTAATCCACCAACTAACCGCACAAAATTCACTGGTTTGTCCGACAATTAACGTCACCAAACACAGAGGTTAGTCCCCCGACTAACGGGCAAGGGCGATCTCCGTCGACGCGTTGCGTCGCCGTCGATGCCCTTGAGTGTCAATACAAGACATGACTGATATCTCTAAACACAAAGCGCACAGGCGGATTGGTTAGTCCAACAACTAACGGCACGAAATGCACAGGCTAGTCCGACAATTAACGTCATAAAATATACAGGCTGGTTCCCCGACAAACGAGCAAGACTGATAGGCAAGGGCGATCTCCGTCGACGCGTTGTTTCGCCGTCGATAGCACTTGGCAGAATAAAAATTATCCATGATTTACTTCGGTAATTTCATAAAAAGACTCGGCTTCAATCAGAAAGCAATAACAATGCGAAACAAACTAGACTGCACAATATGACCAAGTGTGAGAAAAAAGCAGACTAATAATAAACTTTCACATGCGCAACTTTCCCACGGGGGATTAGCAAATCTTATCCCAACCAATCAGCTAAACGATTAGTGTCGCACAAAGAAATGGGTGCGCGGCAGTTGAAATCTTGCGCTTATATGCACGAAATCGCTTATATCAATTCACTCACCTTTCACGAAATCGCTTACAACGACCACACATGCTTTCTAGTCCGACCCACGCGCGGGAATTCAAATTTACACACGTGAAACGATCCATTGTAAACGTGCTTTCAGTTTTAACCAGAAAAACTTCAAAACTGTAAAGTTGCAAACCAGCCACGCTCAACACAATGCAACCACCGCACACTTATTCGAAAACAGTCAAACCGTCACACAAAATCAACTGAATCGCACCCAAATTCCACCGCTTTTTGGACAGCCCAAAAACCCAAAAACTAAATACCTTTTGTACGGTGAACCAACCTGAAATTTCCACACCTCGTTAACCTGACACTCTCAAAAACAATCAAAATGCCAAACACAATCAACATTCAACCATACCACCCTCGCAAACCTAGACTCACACCAAAATTTCACCCCTTTTCGGATGGCCCAAAAAACCCTTTTGAGAAGGTGGACCAATCTAAATTTGGTTGGCTCGTGGTCGTTGTGACTGTTATTTTTAACGTTTTTTATTACAGCACATCATTAACGTGAAATTCGGTGTTGTTGATGATGTTACGCTCACGAGTTTGACGGCACAAAAATGGATCTGTCGCTATTTAATGCTATACTGTGCATATGATCGATATGCATTTTTGTCGGTCAATGTTTTTGTTCATAATTTATTTCAGCGTAAGCATAGTACCCGTGCTGATTTATCAATGATATCTCGGTAGTATACATATATTGATCAAGTGCGCGATCTTCACGGTTGAAATCAACACGGAAATATACAGTGGGAACATCATCGCTTGTCCGCGGTTCAAATTATTGAGTTGCTTAACACTATATTACAGCAGCTATATTATGATGTAGAAAACTTTTAGTGACGGGCCCCCTGAAATCTTTGTGCGAAAGATGCGTGAGTAGCTTCTCAAGTTTCTTGTGAACGCGCAGCAACTTGGTGGTTGTTGGTAATCTCAATATCTGCACATAATCATTTGATGACCGATTTGACAGGTATAGCAGATATGCACCAACTAAATGATCGGTTCGGTTTCAACTTGCTGCACGTTGTTGTAACGTGGCATTCCTGTCCCATTACACCTGTGAACTTTGCCGCCCTTTACTCGCTCACACACATTTCAAACAGCACAATGACAAACCACAAGTCGGGCCCCGGTCCGATCGCCGAGTTTCACGTGACGGGCTGCATGTCCAATCTGAAAGCACTGTGCAACATGAATCAGTGTCATTTGACGGCGTGCGCATCCGCTGTAGCGCATTGAGCAAACAACTTCGAAACAGCAGCACCCCAACACACACACACACACACACACACACACACACACACACACACACACACACACACACACACACACACACACACACACACACACACACACACACACACACACACACACACACACACACACACACACACACACACACACACACACACACACACACACACACACACACACACACACACACACACACACACACACACACACACACACACACACACACACACACACACACACACACACACACACACACACACACACACACACACACACACACACACACACACACACACACACACACACACACCGAAATGTTCTTGAATTTGACACACAACCGGTGAATAAAGCACATCCATTGCAATAAACACAGTGTGATTATGTAATGGTAGTTTGGATTGTATAGTCCAGCCACGAACTCATGAGACGAATTATTTTGAACGTGACTTGAACGGGTCCAATAATGTTCCGGTTCCACGTATTTCGGAAATGAAAGAAAGAGAAATGCATGTATTTTTTATAAGCACGCTCTCCACCTCGGTGCGTCAATTCCCTTTTGACTCCCAAAACATTTGTGTATTGAACGACGTTGCTGTTCGCGTAAGCACGCAACAAATTAAGGTCAGCCAGCTGGAACTTGTCATCATGTCTCTCGGCCCAATCTCTTTCTTTTGTTTGCGAAAACACGTGTAACCGGCGCATTTTTGATTCTGGCCAAGCAAGCTCCAAAAAGAGTCGTCTCATGAGCACGTGGTTGGACTATACACATCTGTAAACACAAGCACAGCTAGTGCTGGTCAGCTGGATGTGTACAGTCTCTCCTCTCCATGGTGGCGGCGACACGTGGTAAGCGAACACCGGATCTACAATTGAAGAAGCTTTTCCACACAGTTTTTCAACTGGATCCGAGTCTCGAATCGAGACTACACGACACTTTTAAGAGGGTACACTGTGGAGCAACAGCAGTGATCGGACGGGTCATCTTTGTGTGGCTACCGCTTGAAAACCCACCTGGGGTTGTTGGTTGTTGATTCAACAGTCTTTCCGGTTATGTTTGAGTGTATGGTATACTGAAGGGCTTTTGGCGACCTTCATCATAATGTAGCGAACTTGAACATTCAGCATAGCATAAATGTGCTGTGTCTTGGATGAAACTTGCAAGTATATACAAGTACGGCATACGTGGCCCTCCACGAGTAACCCGATCAATATTCTCTCCTCAGAAAGAAGGTGGAATATTCTGAACTTCAACCTTTAGGACTTGCGAAACTTGTTAGTCAGGCAGAAAACGGTGTGAGCTGGTGGCATGATCATGGTCGTGGATCTTCAATGAGCAATATTTTTTTCTAATGTTTTTTTGGGTTTTGCTGTGCAAAATACCTTTTCGTTGACCTCAACACCGTGAAGGCATCATTGTTAGGCCTGTACCCTTCTGTGTGTTGCTGGAATTAGAGACCAGTTCTCTAAAACTCAGAGAACAGCACGTGATTTATTTAGTCGGCAATGTGAAGCGGTTTTAATAATAGCACCGTGCCTCTATTCTCCTTTTGTCAGAAAAGCCTTGCCAAAAAATATTTTTTTGAACCTTTGCATTGTGTGTGCCGTGCTTCTTCACAAATACCATAACTTCCTAAAAATGTAAAATAGTGAAATTATGAATCATTATATTATTATTCTGCCACGTCTTACGCCCATTTTTTTCACTTAACAAAAGTGGCCTTTGTCGTTCGAGTACCTCGCTTTCGGAAGAAACTCATTCCCTTATTTTTCTTGAGGCTGTCACGGCCAGCGTTGCAGTCCGCTGAGCACAATTTCTATCTTGAAAACACAATTCGTTTTTTTCTTCATTCTCAAACGTTCGTGTTTTCGAATTCGAGACATTGTACATCATTATTTGAATTCAACTGTTGATCATTTGAATATGTTGTTGATCGTGTCACAATGTTTAGTGCACGTCTTCGTCTTACATTTTGCCTCTCCATTCTGACACCAAATTTATAGTACCTATGTATGTACATCGACATGTCGTCAAACATCCAAACTGAAGCCTTGTTGGCCATAGTCCGAAATTACGTGAGCTAAGATCCCCACACTCCCACAGTGCTCAGGCGCGCACGTGCAAAGACAGCTACATACATACATGTACCAAGCTCTCATTCCAGCAATATCTCCAGTGTGTTCAGTGCGATTGTGAAGTCACATAATGTGGTATGACATACTCTAACAATTATGTTCGAAAACAATCATGAAGTCAATCGAAAGTCCACTCTTTCTGCCCATCCATTGTTGTTCTGCGTGCTTGACGTGTTGTCTTGGCCCGGCTTCAGAGAGACGGGCGGCGTGTAACCTTCATTATGTTATTTTACACTTCACTCTGTGCGCGCAATCAAACAAAGCTCAACCGAGTCAGTGGCAGAAGTCAAATCAAAACCCCCGCTGATTTCGTTCCTATGCATCTGAGAGATTCTGCCGCGTGTCACGCAACATGTGTATTTTATTCGCATCTCGCGGATAACAAACAATAAACAAATAAATTGTACCTGGAAAATTAGAGGGTTATAGTTTGTGGATCGGCTTTTCGAGTGTTGATTTTGTGCACTCGATAGTTATTATCAGATGAGTCGAACCAAATCAAGCCTTAAGTCGTCATACGCGGCAAATGGCTGTCGCTGAATCCAATCTTATTTGCGCGAAAAACAACAATTTCGTTCTCCAAGCAACTAAACTATAACGTGGACCGATCTACACGAATAACATTCGATTATGCGAGACATCTCCTCTCCACCGCATTTGAATTTCGTTCAGAAATATCGATTGTTGGCAAACACCTCAGTTGTGTGTACCTCTGAAGGACTATCGTTTAACACATTCAGATTGCTACTGCCTGAACATTGCCTGATCTCGCAAGTGAGACAGGGCCAACACCTGGTCTTGTCCTTCGAAATTCAGGCCAAAACCAGTACTACACTACTCTGAGTCCAATATCAAAACAAACAAACAAACAATAATGTCTCTCGGCGTTCGGTATGAGAGAGTCAAACCCCTTGGTTTGTTTCTGCAATCGGAATTCAGTGTTGACTTGAATGTCACGTGTTTTTATCCACATCGTGTACACACATTATCTACTGACTTCCAGTATTTTTCTCCCATAGGATTTCGTATCGGTCCAGATGAATTTCTCATTCCTTCAAAGTCCACTAACGTTGTCACACTCAACGTGCGTTGCGCGTTGAGCAGTGATCAGACACAACGCGCACTGAGCTGGTACACCTTTCTGCGATGGCTCGATGCTATTTATATTGATCAGATATCGTTCCAACACAAACACACTGACTTCTCGTGTGTGTTTCGTTTTATGGATTCGGCAAGGTATCAATACACAGACCAGAGGTTGGCGTCGTTCCATTCTGCTACTGTTCGCCCATGGTCAATCGGCTGATGTCGTCAAATCAAGTAATAATACATGAGCCACAAATGAGCTCGAGAAATAATACATGCGTGCCATGACGACTTGATTTGACCACATTACTTTAAGCAAGCCAGCGTTTTGGACGCAGGCTTAGGCCTAAGCTTTGGTCCAAGGCGTGGAGATGACTTTATATACTTGTGCACCCATGCACGCCCAAGCCTAAGTTATGTAGCATTATTGCTGCTGTACCGTATTTCTCAAAGCCCAAACACAGTGTTCGTCACCGTCAGAGAGAGAGGCAGGCCCATCCTTTGATCCACTTTTGTGCGCACCTGTATGACGCTGTGGACGTATGTACATACCCACCATTGGTGCCTGTGGTGGGGTTTGTGTACCTCCCCTGTACCGGTAGAGCAGGGCAGATATTATACAAGGTGGAATTCTGTCCAACGTCTGGTCTCTCTGTCTCTCAATTTCAGTAATGTGTGTTTTGTGTGCGTGTGTGTCCTCCAGCAATTCTCTCCTCTTTTGGTTGTCGGGTTTGGTGTTATGCTATTTCTATGGTCGTCACCGTCAGTCATCATGTGGTATGGAGATATCGTCTCTCGCAGAGCAAAATTCTGACCTTGATTTTCGCACACTAAACAACACGCGTCCATCACCTTACCCTTCCCTTACCTTACATTGCCGATACATATGTAGTTTAGGTGCACCTATACCTATACATATGTACATGTGTGTGGCATCTACAGAGATCATGTAGTGCACTTAGTGCTCTGCGCTGCTGCTACTGGGCTGAGCCAAGCGCAAGACACATTTCCGCCCCCTTTTTTTCCCCCTTCCCTCTCCCCCCCCAGGGCGCGCTTTTTGCACACACACACACCCCCCCCCCCTACCCCCCTCCCCCCCCCCCCTCTTCTCCCCGCCCGCGCCGGCGGGGTTGCAACGCGGCCGCATGCGAACACGCAAATACCAAACTCGATAAAATTATGGGAGAATCCTGGGGTGCGACTTGGGCTTGCTTCCTCAGGGTACAATGCACTACCATTGGAGAATAACTAAGGTTCAGAATTCTCCACAGCCTGTCGATTCAAGCACCACAACCCACAGCGACGACCTTTCTCAGCGTACATGCACGCACTGTGCCTGAGGTGTGCACTGGCTGTAGAGCACACAGTTACTTTTCGCGTTGTGTGACCCCAAGTGGATGCATGTATTGATGCGTTAGGTGTAGATCTAACCGCCTTTAACACGCATTGCTCTTCAAGTCTGCGACTGTCATCGCCTCCAGTGCTGGATTTATGAAGAGATTCTTTGGTGCAGTGCTGGTACCATCTTATCTTGTGAGCTGTTTATCTTCAAATCCCAATAAGTGGATAGTTAGTCAGACGCGCTGATTGTACATGCCAGCCTGCAGTCAACCTGCAAAGTGCATGCACGTGCTGATTTGGCATCTTATAAATCAACGCGGGATTTCTTTCATTTCGTAGTTCACTTTGTTTAATCGTAACAAATGGGACTGAAAATTGAGAAAAAGCGATGTTATCGATCCTTTTAACTGGGTATAATTATACAACCTGGCTAAAAGGCAAAGCATGGGATAGAAGTCCTGAACATTAGTAATCTTGTCCCAAGTTCCCCCAAATTGCAATTTATCACCAAGTACATCACTCTGCCACTACCCGAGAGCCTCCAAGAATGCACTAACAACAGTCATGTTACAGTGTGCATGCACTGTATTCCCATTTTCACCAGTTGTGTGGATGTAGGCGTATCACATTATAAACGTCTAAAAGTAAATGCGCGTATACTGCGCGAAATAAGATATGTATGATTATTGGTATTTTACTATATCATCGATACTTCTTACGTAAATTGTGCTTGAGCTACAGCCCTGAGGCAAGGTTATACACGTGCCGCGCTCTCAAGTATGGTGACAAACTCAAATGATCTGTTCTCTCATTTCCGCGGCAAAATTTTTAATTCTGTTTTTGATATCTGGCATTACTCACTCTCTTCTAGCTTTAATTAAGGTGTCATTCCTTCTGTTGTTTCAGAAAATCATATCACACGAATCAAATAACTTCAACGAACCAGCAATCAGAAAATTCCACGATCACCTGTTGGATTTCTTAACGCGCAGGGGCGCGCACACTGTTGCTTCCGACTCCTACAGAGGACTGATACTGTTCAATATCAGCAATAGAACAACAACATCAGTATCAGCAACATGTCATCGCCGCTAATACTCAGCTTCAGCACAGTGTTCGCACTGATCGGCATCGTTCTGGCGGCGATTGCTTTCGGCACCAACAATTGGCAGAGCTACAAAGTCGACAGGACTCTGCTGTTTCAAAAGATGCAGTCGAACGCGAAACTGCAGCAAGAGTTGACCACCGGCAACCGGATCAACACGACCAATCTGTATTATGACCGCGTGATTGGCCTGTTCAGGGAATGCTACCCCGGCGAACTGCCGAGTGGTGGGTTGAAAGGGGGGTCAGGACTTGTTTTGCTCTTTTCAGGTTATATGTGGATAGGTTTTGGTGCTTGATGTTACGCAACCACTAGGGAACTACGTAATTAGCGAGCAAACGAGCAGCAGGATCAACAATTTAAGTGTGTCTACTTCATCGTGATACATATATGTAAGATCACTGTGTTGGCTTCCAAGTAGGCCAAACAACACAGATCAAGCAACAACATTAGGGTTAAAACCACGCAAGCTGGGCGTTACCTACATATGTAGTGCTTTCCAAACCACTCTGAAAGAACTATTCAATCGAAACCATCCGAAGATCGATGTAAATGCTCCGTTTTCAATAGCTTCTTGAACGACCTTTTTCTAGCATGAATGCGTTACTCACGTACAAAGTCGTGGTGATCTGTTTTTAGTCTTCATCATAATTGTGCTTCTTCGCATTGCTCCAGATGTTGTTTTCGTTGTTTTCTTTGCACGAACCAAAAAAACTATTACGTGATATGTGAGTGTAGTAAATTAAGTACGTTTGATTACACCAAATGTTGAGGCAAAGTAAGTCAAGTTTACGTACGATTTTTGTCAGGAGTAACTATATTACACACATCATCACGCACCTGTATTCATAGACGTGACACAGTTTCACATGCGCGAAGAACGCAATTTTTCGGCTCGAGAAAAAAATTCGCGCTACCCGCGCGTGATTGATCCAAAGTATGGCTCATACAGTATGTAGCTGAGATATGATCGGAATTTGATCATATGCGCGCGGCTGCTGGTGCACTGTTTTAGTCAGGGGGACGGCTGACTGGCTGTTTCTTTTGTTTTTTAAATTACGAAGTCCTTGTCAGAGATGATACTGTCGTTGAATAACATAAACATCCTCCTATTTAGAGCCTTTAATACTGAACAGAAACACGTCAGAAACGAAACGTGTATGCGGTCTTTTTTCGGGCGGTAATTTTTGTATGATCTGACAGAGCAAAAAAAGAACTTTGGCAGTTACTGAATGTAGGAACAAAAGAATGAAAAATGTTCGCCAAGATTTGACG
>JASAMV010006991.1:0-55958 GCA_030248065.1 Rhynchonema sp. JSB1_4
CGGCGAGTAATTATCCGCTGGACATTAACGCTACGAGGAGATACGTCGCAGGTACATATACATTGGCAACCATATATTGCGATGCTGGCTGGTTTTTACGTTTTTGCCATTTTCAATAATAAACTGATATATTTGATGTTCCGATTGCGATATCATGTACATAGATCACAAGTCAAAAATTGTCAAATTTTAGGGGCACGGACAAAGCAGGGGGACACAAAAATAGCATCCAATAAAATGACTTTCCTTAGCAATTGTACTCATGTCGCCTCTGTTTTTTTTGAAATTCGACTTTTTTTGATCCTCGCTGTTTCGTTCGTCACTCAAATTTTACTTGGAAATATTTCCGTAGTGCTTCTGAAACTCGATAACGCGTAACCAGCTGTCGTGAGCTGGTAAAATGTGTTGGTAGTTAATTAGCAGAGGTGAATACTTCACTTCACTGATGCTCAATCAAAATTCGCGGTGTTACTGCGCTGACACAGTTTACATCAGTAATCACGTAACTTGGGTGCGGTTGAGTTTCTCTTGGTTGACCGTGCATTTGAACATGTTTTCACAAGAACAACAGAGCGCCACCCTAGGTTATCGCAGCGGTAACTTACCAGGTGACCACTATTACCATTACAACCCCTGCGAACGGGTTGTATTCTCGAGTTGACACGCTACGAGAACGACATTAGAATAATGACCCCCAGTGTATAGTAAGTAAATTTTTAATTTCGTTGCCTCACGCATTCTTACAGACGCAGGGAAACTCCCGTTCGAAGTCGAAGCAGGCAACAAGCTCAGCACACAGTGAGCAAGCCACGCAGCTGACACACACACAGCTTGTGTGACTGAAACATTCGAAACGCACACGAGCCACGAGCTGCGTGGCTTGTTTTACTGTGTGTTGCGCTTGTTGCCTGCTTCGACTTCGAACGGGAGTTTTCCTGCGTCTGTAAGAATGCATGAGGCAACGAAATTAGAAACTTACTATACAAGAAAATCATCAACAAAAAAACGAAAATATATATTATATGCACATTTTATTCCAGAAAAACTGCGCATCCCGGCCGATTCGGCGCATTTCACGCAGCTGCGCGCGTCTGCCGGTCTAAGACGAACAATAGCGAGTGACAAGGAGTTGACGTGCGGATTCAATGCGCTGGAAATGGAATTGAACAATTGTTGTTGGCACAACGTGAAGGGCCAATCGGATGATTTGGATTGGGTTGTTGTCAACAAAATGATCGATCACGGACCGACGAGGCAGGATCTGGCCGCGGTGTTCGGCAGTGATCCCGACAAGATACTGCCGGGTGCGTGATTTTCGGCTTGATTATGCCCTTTCTGAAAACTATATTTTGCACTAATTCGAACATTGGTTAAGAACCAAGTCCAATGCCGGGCTTGCATCCACGTTACAAATTCTATTTGCCCAACTATGGGACCCCCAACTATTTAAACAAATATCTGATTCTCGCACTTCTGAATAGCACCTCTCTCCGGCCCTGATTGGGAACGCTTCCATTCCTCATATTCCCAAATCCCAGTACCACTTTTGCGATTGTGAGGGGTCAAATACAAGCAGGATTCGGTTTGGACACCCGAAACATCATTTTTTACGGGAAAAGAACCAATTTGAGCGTGAATTGTGATACATTAAAGGAAAAGAGCCAATTGTGATAAAGGTGAAATTTTCCACAACCTCGACCGTCGACGTCAATTTTCCGTTCACCGCGTCTATGTCTGTTGAAGTGGCCAAACGCACGATTATCAGGATTCGCCAAAAAAACATAATTTCAGCAAATTTCAGATACTTCCTTTGCCGTTACGGGCACGAAAACCACACACGAGCTCATCTACGGATTCCTGAGCAGTTGCGTGATCAGTTGCCAACACGGAGAGGCACATCTGTTCTTTGAGTTGGTTCGGGTTCGGGGATATGCTTTGTGACTTCATGCTTTTCTCTGAATGTGTGACTTCATTAGAGTTAAGGGGATGTTCTTATACTTGTTGTGACACACCATATTGCGTGCTGTCTTTTCGGTGATGCATCGATCTTTATGAAGGTCGAAGTGGTCAATAGAGAACAAGATAATCATGCAGTTGAATGCTTGATATCGCTCGAGACAGATCTTGGGTTCTCTCTGATCAAAAGCTGCCTAACATCTTAACGTCGGTGCAGTTATCTCATGCTGGTTTTTCTTTGTTTGGAAACCACGGCCACACCAAGGTACAGTACCAGCTGGAACTTTGGGTGAATTCTGCACGTACGCGTGCGTACGCATGCACGCCTGTGACGCCTGCGGGCACAATGTATAACAACCCAGCGGTGAACGCGCAGTGCACGCATAGGCACGCGTGCGTACGCGTGCACCGCGTGCACGCCTTTGACCTTTTCAGCACTGTGCACGCGGTGCATGTGGTGCATTCGGCCTCCGATACTTTTGTGTGTGCAGGCGTCAAAGGCGTGCATGCGGATGCACGCGTGCTGCACGCTTAAAGGCAGAATTCACCAAAAGTTGCAGCTGGTACTGTATTACCAAATGCAGTTAAACAAACGCCTAAATTTTTGGCAATGCAACCGCAGCCCTGAGCTGCCAGGTTTTAGGTAACAATTCGACAACAATACCAACGCGACAAACATAGGTACTGTACGCCATTTGCAGCCAATGGGCGAGCAACAGTGCCCTGCTGGATGTGTGTGTGCTGCCTGTTGGATCACTCGAGTTCACATTCTGCAAATCAGTTCGCAATCTGGATGCAACTGGTGTGATTGTCACCATTCCTGAGCAGATCGAGCCGTTTCAGGTGAGTTTTTATTAGTTTTTTTCCCAAAGTTTTTCAATTTTTGCTCTATTCATGCGCTTAGTGGCGATGTTTTTGATCAAGCTCGATGCTTGCTATACGGGTTAATTGTTTTGTCGTCAACCCAACTGTTCAACTCTGGTCGGCAACTCGGGCAGCCCTCTGAGCAGGGTTGGAAAAAAAAATTTTTTTAAACAAGTTTTTTTAAAAAAAAAATTTTTTTTAAAAGTCTCACATTCGGGGAAATTTACCTAAAAAACGCGCAAAATCGCGGAAAAATGCGACTTTAATTGATAAGTCACTTTTGTGACTTTGTTTGCATCACTTATGAAGGGTGTTTACGTCATTTCGCTGCGATCCAACAGTCTGTGCTTGATATGGACCGATGATTGCTGCTCTGTGGTATCAGACACAACAGTTTGTGGTCGAATAAGCAAGATTCACTCGTAAGCCATACAGAATTGAGAATATAAGCTACAGAAATACTTGTCGGGTCGCTGAATCAGTCGTATATGACCGACCCGATGGGGTATGACATCAAAGTACCATGTAAGTACATGCATACTGTGTCTCATGTATCACGGGAAGGTATAATAACATCATTTGGGGCATCTTAGATACCAAACACATGCCCCAAAAGTGATTTTGTGAAGAAAAATTTTCGACCCTTGAAAAAAATGACAAAAAATAACCCCCAAAAAGGCCATTTTTGGACGTTTTAGAACATTTTGTTCCCCCGAAAAATTTAAAAAAAAAATTTAAAAAAAAATTTTTTTTTGCCCAACCCTGCCTCTGAGCCTGAGTTAGTTTGGTGCTGGAAATATGCCAGGGCATCGGCTGAGTTGACGATATTAAATATAAGCCTCGCTCTATAGATGTGCTTTCAAGTTTCAGTTTTAATACATTTTAGATTGCAGTTCGTTATTCGAAGCGACATAGGCCCAGCCTTGGTTTAGGCTTAGGCTGGTGAAACTCGTCCGTGAGAATTGATAGGGAACACTTTAGTTCAATTACATGTCCGATGTTTTTGCCGTTTCTTTCTCTGTTCAAGCAGCGTTCTCGTCTTTTGTCAAACCCTTGCAATGTTCGAAACATTTTCAAAGCGCGATTACGATCACGGATAGTATCGGCGAAATTGTTGCAGGTTTCCTAAATCTGTGAACTTGTCAATTACAACAAATCACGTTTCTCAGTTTCACGTGCATAATTTGTAAATGTAACAACACGGGGTTTCTTTCCTGAAGGCAGAAATTGGCAAACTTGCGCGTTTCGATGTGCTTTTCATTCGGGATTGTGTGATGGGGCAAAATCAATAAACTTCGCGATAAAAACATGACAAAAAATTGTAAATAATAGTAAAATATTCTTTCTCTTCAGCTGATCCTGATCGCATCCGAATTCACGTCGTCCGAAGGCGGAATGATTGCGATTGATAACATTGAATACCGTGCGTCGATATGCAGAAAAAACGAGCCGCGTTAGTGAATCACTCTGTGAAGATCTTTCGAACTTATTATGATTAACGGACTGTGTCTTGTCGTTTATCCGAACCAGATAAGTAAACAAAAGTGCGGAACATACATAATCACAAATGGGCGTTGTTGTTACGTGATACGCTCATTTTACACTTGATTGTGGATAACAATGAAAGTATTTTAAATCTGCCGCAATTAAAGGGAGCGCGGCAACTCAATTCGCAAGCGCTTCTGTTCCACTTCAACTCCTCTCTAGGAGCAAATCACTTTAGTGTGGAGATCAAATCGGCTAAACAGCCATTTCAGTCCAAGAGGGACTTGCAGTCCAAACTTTGGGACGTAGTGGAAGTAAATTACAATGAAGAGTGGCTGAAAATAGTACAATGGTTGAAGAGTTACCGACACGCGAATAAAACACAAAATATAAAGAAACAATAAATACGTGAATAAGGCAATTTAAGATTTCCAAGTGCGCCATTTTTTCAGCGATTCCGTTCGAAATGAGCATTCCAGTGGCTCGATCGCTGAAAGTGCCCGTTGTGGAGGCGGGATTTGAATTCGAGGACGCGTGCGAGGCGCTCGGCTGTGATTGGTCATCAAGTATGAATTTGAAAAAAGCATTGGCTACTACCAAGCTGATTTGTTTGGCCGCATCTGCTCGAAGCCGAGGGCGCTTTTTTGCTTCCGGAGTGTTTTAGAAAGCAATTTTTCGCAATTTGTTGGCAGCTGATGCGTTCACAAATTATACTATCAACGCCACAAGCCCGACCGTGTGTCCAAAAATTATACCTATAGTATCGCCTGTGGCCTTCGTTGCTACAAAGGACGAAATTCAACTTTTCATATATATTTTTGGCACACCATCTGGCTGCCGTTTCGGCAGCATTTCACATTTCAGTTTAATTTCACACAACGCACAGATGGCTCTAAAAACAACACTGTGGCAACAGCTTTTTATCCTTCTCACTGACACACACAAGGCCAAGCTTGCGCTATTATTGCTACAATCAGCAGTGTTGTTTGTTTTCTCGGCAATCGCGAGAGAGAGAGCTTTATATTTTCTCAGTTCTGCCACCTTTTTGCACAAGCATATTCTTCCATTTATACGTTTGTTTGACCGACTTCTAGCCACCCCCTTCTAGCCAGTTGTAAATGGGAGTCGTTCACGCCAGCCACTGGCAATGCGATTCCATTCGAAACGCACAACGGGCGCATTGGCAACAGAGCGACCGGGGTTCAGGCTCGAGGTGGGGTTTTCGGAGTGGCCTTGTTTTCGGACAGGGCTTGGCAGTCAGGCTTGTGTTGAGGGGGCCTCTGTGTTCGGTTCTCGACACCTAGAAGATGCTTATGGCGCTGTTTTGTTTGCTTAACAGCTGAAGCACAGGCTTGCCTTGCTTGCGCTGAACGGGGAACTCGCTTTGTTTCACTTTTCACATTGTTTTCTTTTTAGTTCTCGCTTGGGATTTTTAACATTTGGGTTGAGACTGATCAGATCTTTGTATTTTTAACTTTTGATAGATATGTATGGGTAGAGTTGGTATCGACCACAGCAAACTTATGATGGATGGGAACACAATGTTTGTAGTCATATAGATAATCAGACATTGTTAACACACTGAATATCTTGTGAGAATCGAAAGTTCCAAATCTGACAACGAACAGTTTCCGTTTTCCAGCGGATGCGGACGTTTACCTAGGGGGCCGGGTACCACCCGAATCAGTGCTAACATTTCGATCGCGCCCATTCCGCGCACCGACTGATCTCGAATTGCGAGCAGAAATATTTGAAGCCGCTGACGGTCGGTATTCACTTTTTTTGTTTAATTTTTTGTATTTTTTCCAATTTTTGACCAAATGATGCCTGAAATTGTGTTGTCCTGGTGAAAAGGCTGTCGACTCAGACTCGTTGTTCCCCAGATAAAGCCAGACCAGCCTATAGGCAGTAGGCATATAAGCCTAAACATAAAGTTAGGCATAATGGTAGACTTAGGCCTATGCCTACTAATACAAACACCAATAGTAGATCAGACCTCTGTGCCTTAGCTCCGGCGGACCTACTGGGCGACAATCGACATTGAGAACAACCGGATTATGTCAAAAATTTCCACCAAAACAAAATCACCGCCCCCCCTGCTGTAGGCCTGAGCCTGCACGCGTGCGTTGATGACGTCACCGATGCGTCGTGCACAACTTTGTCGAAGAAAGGTGTCGAATTCGATCACAGAAGGTGGCGACCGGTCAGATTCAGGATACCCCGGTCGGATGAGACCAGACAGGTGAGGAGACAGAGGACAAAGGGCGCACTTGGGTTGAATCCGGAATCCGGAACACGGAAATGCCGTAATTTCCATGCAAAAACACAAAAGCATTTCCGATCTCTCTGAAAAAACTTCCGGATTACGCGAAACTTTCAATGTATACAGTAAGTCGTCCGGAATGCGGAAATATTTCCTGATGCCGATTAACAGGTTTAATCTGAGTCCGCCCTGAGGATGTGTGCGGGGTCGAGCAGCAGGATAGCCGACAGTCTTTGACACTGTGGACACTAATCACTAAGAAGCTTAAAGTGCCCAGTTCAAGCAATGGGTGAGTTTGCTTGTTGGCAGCAGACGATGTTGAATAATAACGGGGAGCGCACGTACATTCCAAAATCCTTTGTGAACAAAAAATGGCTTTCTTCGACTGGGGCTCGAACCCAGGTCCTCCGCCTAACCGGGGCATTGCTCTACCACCTGAGCTATCGAAGTGCCTGCCCTTGGACGCAAAGTTTTTGGTCATATACATACGCAATTGTGATTGCCGTTTCTGCTGTGATGCACAGACCCACAAGGTCTGTGTGTGTGCGTACAGCCACAAACTGCACAACACACAGTCGAAGAAAGCCATTTTTTGTTCACAATGGATTTTGGAATGTACGTGCGCTCCCCGTTATTATTCAACATCGTCTGCTGCCAACAAGCAAACTCACCCATTGCTTATACACCTCGCTTGCAAAGCGTTTATCGTGTGTTGTGCAGTTTGTGGCTGTACGCACACACACAGACCTTGTGGGTCTGTGCATCACAGCAGAAACGGCAATCACAATTGCGTATGTATATGACCAAAACTTTGCGTCCAAGGGCAGGCACTTCGATAGCTCAGGTGGTAGAGCAATGCCCCGGTTAGGCGGAGGACCTGGGTTCGAGCCCCAGTCGAAGAAAGCCATTTTTTGTTCACAAAGGATTTTGGAATGTACGTGCGCTCCCCGTTATTGCCCAGTTCAAGTGCGCGCCGAACTGAACATGGAGTCACCGACAAATGAGTTTTTGATGGCATTTAGCTGCTGACTACAGACGTCAACACAAATCGTCGACTTTGGTCGTCGCGTCAACTGAAGCAGCCTGAATCAGATTACAGGCTAATAGTTTTGTCGTCAAATAAAGTCATCGAGCAAGCTACAATACATAAGCCCCAAATGAGCGCGAATGTAACACATGTGATTTGACGACATTATTATAAGCCAAATTACAAAGATATACCTGCCCTCATGCAGGTCTTCATCGTTGCGGAGAACTCCGGAGTGCAGCTGGCCGCAGTCGGTATACACGACTTTGAACTGTACATGGTGGAACCTGAGACGCACGAATTGGCCAGAATCGATTGTGTCGATAAAAAGACGATTAGGCACAGAAACAGCAGACGACAAAGATGGAGAAAGTGGCATTGATGAGCTTGCAATCTCAGGAAATTGTAGTCCGACTTATTGTCCTCCATTGTCTATCAAATGTATTATACCTACAGTCTGTCTTCGATACATACCGGAACTCACCACTCGGATCAATAAAATAATTTTCCGTTCAGAGCCCCCCTGGGGCTGCAAGCACAAAATTCCCACTCGGAGCGACAAACAGCTCTATTTTGGGGAACTTTGCTGTAAGTGGACATACCCGGGTGTGTATCGTGATCGTGAAATCAAAGACCGGCCCCAAATAATGAGAAAGTGATTGTACATTTTCATTAACATATTGCTTGAAGTTACTTTTTGTTGGTGATTTTGCTGTCTTGGGACATATACTTGACTCTGAGGGTGTGCTTGAATTGGTGTACACTACGTGCCTGTGACCTCCTTTGCCATGTTGTATAGCATTTACTCTGTATGTTTAGTGCCTTGTGGTTCGTATAGTTCTTTTCGTGATCACTCAAATATGAAAACGTCCCGAAATGACTTTGTGGAATCGTACTCTTGGCTTATAATCGTATCGTCAACGCTGATGGTCAGCCGCTCGTCCCAGACTGTAGAATGTCATCAACTTCAATAGGCACGGTATCCCCGTATGCGTTTGTGGGCTGAATTTATATTTCATCATGTCGTGATATTTCTCGCGCTCTTCTGCGGCTGCTGCAATGTCGTATCGCATAAGCATCAAAATGCACGCAACTCAGACAAGCGTTCCGGCCTGTGTTGACGACCACCACAGTCGACCATCTCAATTGACGCCTAAGCGATTGACCGTACTTTCTCAGTTTTTTCAGTCAAATGCTAATTATGCATTTCGCGGTATGTAATCTTGTGGTTGTCTAAGTGTTACTGTGCAACGTCAGGTCACGTTCATGGGGTGCCGTCAAAACGGTCAAGTAAGGATGATAGGAGGCAGATTTTTAGGTCAGATGTAGTTTATCAATATCGTATGTATGTATCACTTTGATTCCTTCACAGTAGGTCCGTGGGCAATTTGTTCAGTCTAGACAGTTGTTATTTCCAGGATTTTGGTTTGATGCCGATATGTTATTTCTTCTGTCGTCCCTTTCGTGTGGCGGGTTTGGTCGGTTTGGGTGCCTTTGTTGCCGAAGCGCCAACGGTGTTTGACTGTTGAATGATCGTACTGGCTGATTCCTTCGAATTTTGGTCAATTGGACTGAAATGGAACGCATGGGGTTCGTTCGACCTGTTATTTTTCTGGGTTATTCCAAGGTCCTTTCAAAGCGTCAGGCTCTTAAGCCAGCACTTATAGGCTTCTTATGAGTAAGCCATAAATTCAAAGCCTAACAAGCAGCCTTTGAATCATCACATAAAGCCGTACAAATTTAAGCCAAACGTCGACGGTGAAGCGTTCAACGACAGCGTGCAATTATTGAAACATCAGCCACCGCCGATAACCTGGCCTGACTCAGCGTGTCCTCCGGCCCACCCCCGACACTCAGTTCGAGGTCTAGTCGTAGCGATGAGTCTGGTATGTGTCGATCTCTGAATGTTTGCTCCATCGGACTACTGTAGCTCACTTCGGTGTCCGGGTCAAGCGCTCGATCAGATGAGGGATCAATTGTGCTGCAAAGTTCATCATGGACGTTTTGTAAAGCATGGCCTCGAATGGCGCTGACGTGCGCATGTATTTCACTAATTTTATTGCTGTTGACGCAACATATGCTTTGCAAAAATCATTATCAAACACGTTACCGGAGTTGTCCCGGTCCGATCGATGTGGATCATAATATATACACCTCGTTTTTGCGTTTGGATATTTTGAACTATGCAAAAGCCTTTTGAAATCGACCACCATGAAAGTGTTGTTTCCACACCGTGCACAACACCACTCCAGGAATTCTACACTCGAATATTTCATAAAGCAGACGCGTCAGCAGAAAAAGACTGATCCAGTTACTAGATTGGATGCAATACTGGTTCTAGGGTTACGGAATTCCGATCTCGATTGTGAAAATTGTTTTTAATCCCGCTCCCGTCCCGAACTCTACTCCCCAACTGTAATCCCGATCTCGAATATTTACCGTTTTGGTCCCGATTCCGCGTTTGAACCTCACTACTGACCACAGGTTATATGATCGAGTAAAAAGTTTGCACATAAATACACGCTAAACTGCCAATACACACACACACACCTTCTTTCAACGGCGTTTAATCTGTTCTTTTTTCGTTTCCTGCCGACAACGTACGCGCTTCCAACGGTGAGCACGAGCACTGTGAGTACGACGAGACACGCGACAACCACTGCGACTACGATCAAGGCTATGGGCATCGTTGTTGATGCGGCATTCGGATGCGATGCATCGGCTGAAAATCAAACGCATTGTGTGTCGTTTGGTGATGTCATCAAGACAAAGCTGCGGTGTGTATATAGGCCACAGACGAAACCTAATCTCAAGCATGATGTATGAAGTAGTGGTACAGAGGGGCGGCTTCTGAAAGCTGCGTCCATATTCATCTGCGATCAGAGCGCTCACCAGGCAATTATTGTTTGGCCTGTGGTCTAAGCCATGGCTCTGAGCGGTCTCCGGAAATAATTTCGGATTGCGCAAAAATGTTCCATAATAAGTCTAATTTCGTTGCCTCATGCATTTTTACAGGCGCACGAATCTCCCGTTCGAAGTCGAGGCAGGCAACAAGCTCAACACACAGTGAACAAGCCAAGCAGCTAACACACACAGCTTGTGTGACTGAAACATTCGAAACGCACACGAGCCAGCTGCGTGTCTCGACTTCGAACGGGACTTTCCCTGCGTCTGTAAAAATGCATGAGGCAACGAAATTAGAAATTTACTATAGGCATCAATAATTTGAAACCGGAAAGTTCCGGATTCAAAATCTAGCTTCAAACCCTTAGCTGTAGTTATACTTGTCCATTTTGGGCGTGTAGACAATGAGGACAAAGTTTTGTTATAATCATATTTTGTGATAGAGTTATAGCGCAAATTTCGGCCAGCGTAAAAGTTGTTCATTTGGTGCAGGGGAACAACTTTTAGGCCGCACTCAGCAAACGCGAAATGCGAAAAGCGAAAAGTTCAGTACAACAGCAACTCCTAAACCACGGGCCTAAACCACAGTGATGCTCAAACAAAATGTTTCAGAGGCTGTTTGGCGTGCGCTGTGGATGATGACTACGCTGAAAAACTTTTCGCTTTTCGCGTTTGTCTGAGTGCGGCCTTACGCTGATCGAAATAGTGCTCCAACTCTACCACAAAATATGATTTTTAAACAAGAATTTGTGCTCATTGTCTCGGGCGGACTTAGGTTGAACACGGAAACCGGAACACGGAAATATTTTCGTGTTTTGTGTTCCGTGAAAAATTTTCAAGTTCACGGAACACGGAAATATTTCCGTGGCACGGAACACGGAAATAACGCAGGCATGCAAACGGTGCTTTTCGAGTGATGGTGACAAAAGTCAGCGCGCTGAAGTCAAAAGTTTGCGTGTTGACGCAAACAGCAACAATTCTCAAGGAGATATTTCCGTGTTCCGTGAAAATAAAAAAACCACGGAACACGGAAACCGGAAATAATTCCGTGCACGGAAATATTTCCGTGACACAGAAATGATGAAATGATGTTGTATGGAAATTATTTCCGTGTTCCGGTTTCCGTGTTTAACCTAAGTCCGCCCTACAAGCCCGAAATGAACAAGTATAACTCCACCTTTATACTGTATGTGCTTACCAGATGGTTGTGACGCAGTCATAGGTCCTCTTGCCGGTGGATGACACGCTTGAATGGGTCTATCGCCATCGATCAGCCATTGGCCATTCAAACAAGTCACGTTCACTGTCGCCGATTGCTGCTGTTCACGCCAATCGTAACCGACGATGCATTGAATGGACATTTGACTGTTGGGCAGATTCGAGCTCGAACCGGACACGCGTGCAATGCCGGAAGGCAGGTGACATCCTGCGATGGCATGGAAATGGCACACGCTGTTTGAGGGCTTGTCCCCTACAATGGGGCCCGACCAATTGGGGCCCTGACCAGAAATTTACTTTCAGGGTTACATGGGATTAGGCTTATTGAGGGCAGCCTACGTCAAGCCTAACCTTGAAAGCGAACTCTCGGGTCAGGTACCGGGTGCAGGAGAATAGGTACGTTTGAAGTGTGGCAGCGCATTCATGTATGCATATACGTATAGTAAGAGAACCATATGAACGCAATATGGCTGAAGACAGAGCTACGTATACTTTACGAATAAACCACGTGGCAAACGTGCCAGTGTTCGAACGGGATTCATTTTTAATCCCGGGATCGGGATCGGGATTGGAATCAAGAAACTGTCGGGATCGGGATCGGGATCGGGATCCCGGTTTTGAAAACCCGGGATCCCGGGATCGGGATCGGGATTGACCAGATAGTCCAAAAGCCATAGTTTTTATCATTTCATGCATAAGATGCAAGTTAATGTCACAGACAACCATGAAACATGCTTGTCACACATGGACAAACACCCGGCACAGTGATTAAAGCCGATTCAAAATCGAGAATAGCTAATGACGGATAAGTTCAAAGATCATAATTGTAGTCGATCAGTGGCAAAGCCTTTGACAAAAAGACAAGCATTTCACCATTTTATGGTTTCAAGCAGTATCTTTTGTCATCAAACAAATCAGCTGCGCTGGAAAAGAGCTGTTCAGAAGGCACGCTCGTAGGCGGAGCGCTTAGATTTTTGGAAGCTAGACGTGCCAGTCGCGGAAACCTTGTCACATTTGTTACCCACCATGACAACATTTCCTCGAAGCTGAGTCCCTTCGTTCGATGCAACTTTGTGTAACCGCTCAGTTCTAGCTCGACTTGTTCGCGATTGGTGGTGCTTGCGGTTTCATCACGCTTGCGGAATCAGCCGTCGAGCACCTCTTAGGGCCGCGGCCACGCAAACACGATTGTGGGCAGCGGGTCAGCAATAATTCTATGTCCAGTGACCGCCCCGCGTTTGTATGGCCGTACTTGCCGGTTTGCGGGTCTCTTGAAACATTTATTTAGCCATTACACACAAAAAGGAACCAATCAGCGCTGTCTGTCCGGCAGTCTGCGACGTTGGCTGGACGCTGATTGGTTAATTTTTGTGTGTTGCACCCAAATAAATGTTTCAAGTGACTCGCAAACCGCGACCCGCAAATGCGGCCATGCAAACGTGGGGCGGTTGTTGGACATATAAGAGTATTTTTCTGACCCGCGTCCCGCGCCCGCGTTTGCATGGACGCGCCCTTACAACAGCTTGGCGAATTATAATTGCATAATTTTTTACTTTTTGTTCTCAAAACTTAATCCCGATCCCGGTACTTTTTTGGGCGGGATCGGGATCGGGATCGGGATCAGAAAAAGGGCCCGGGATCCCGGGATCGGGATCGGGATCGGGATCCCGTTCGAACTGGTGGTGACCGTCTGCAACGCTGCTTTTCTGCTTCACCGTGTCGGCAGCATCGTGCATCGACCAAACTTTTGCAACTGCAAATAAAACACGCATCAGTCTGAAAAAAATCCAGCACTTTTTGGTGTGTAGACGCAAATGAAATCGTGCTCCTCATCACATTCTGCGTTCGTTGTGGTTCCCGTTCGGTCGCCGACACAAAATGTGAGCAGCTGACATTCTGATGTTGTCGTATTAATTGGGTCATCTTTCAGCTTTGTGAACGGGGATATTTCGGTCGTCGTTGGATGTTTGGTGTTCGATGTTTGGCCGTTGGTCCAGTAGCTGGTGCAGTTGATGTCCGGTTTCTGACCAAGAGGAACACCCTGTTAATAATCCCGAATTACGAAAGAAATTTCACAAAAGATGTACCTAACCTGTTTGTCTTTCAGCAGAATGGCGAGAATTTCCGGGTTCGTTTCGGCCGACGGTGATGCTCGGACGTAATTTCGGTCGTCGAATAATGTTTCGCACGCCAGCTGCGCTTTCGGCCACGTTTGATTGTCCTGAATGGCCATGTAGCAGGTCTCGTTTCTGTACAGCGCTCGTACATTGCCGATATTCGCCATAACTTCACAATTCGTCCTAAATTCGTCGATGTTGGCTATTTTTAATTGCTGGCTGGCATAAATCAGAAAGTATGGGAAAAGGAAACGGGATCTGAACGAAATCAGTCGAAGCATGATGGCCATTGCATTAGTGTAGTTTTCGTATTTATTTGAGATTCTAGAAATTGTCGTGAAAATCAATCGAATCTTGTAGGAATCTCGAATGTTCAGGAATTCTAAAACTTTGGATTCCAAGTCCGAAACTTCACGAAATTAAAGTTAAAATCAAAAAAGGGCAAGCATCCACAAGGAGGAAACGGAATCCATTGGACAGCGACGATGAGCTTCTTATTCCAAAAATTCTCACTCTGGTTTGATGATGGTCAGTTTTTTCACATTGCTTTCATTTCTTGCTTTCTTTTGTCATAGTTTTCTTCGTTAAAGCATCTGGAAATCAGAGATGGTCCCATCAGTCTCAAGCAAGTGTTTGATCGCGGCCCAATTACGACAATTGTCAGGCACGTGTTGGTGGCTTGCTTCATTTTGCTGGCGATCCTGCGTAGAAGAGCGAAATTTCATTTGAGTTTATAGAATGGTATACACCAGCACACAGGAAAGATTTTTTAGGATATGCCATCAGTTCCCGACATTAATACTACTAAAACAGGAAGACGTACAGTATGTGTGTATATGTGTGGCCCCGCCCCTCCCTCGGAAGGGCGGACGGGTCAATTTTCACGGGTAGCTTTGGGTATGCTAACGGGTTTTCTGGGGGGGGGGGTGGGGCACGGCACGGGCGCGGCGCTGTAGCCGGGCCGTAGGCACGGGTCCCGTCTGGTGTCAGTAATGATAGTTGCATAATTGTATAATAACCACCATGCAAATGAGCACTTGGCACTTTGGTATCCTGAGGACACATGAACCTCTCAACGAAGACCGTTAACACATAAAAATATGGTCTGGCGAACTTCAGCGCTTCTCGTATCACGATCGTACATTCGCAAATGTTGTTGCGACAGACGCCATAATTTTCATCTTTTTGTCACGAAAGTGTTTTCCGCAATAAATTTTGTTTCCGTTATGAATACTGCAGTTCCCTGGGGCCTCGTAATCGTTTACGTCAGTCCAGTTTATCAGCGATTGAATCATTTTGTGCCGGACCATTAACTCATTGTGTTTCCAACCCGATTTACGCACCTGTTTTGTAACAAAATAACAGACAAGCCACTGGAATTGGTTAGAATTTGTCTGCTCTAAAAGATCGTAAGTCTGTGTGAAAATTACAGACTATGGCGCGCCGTAAATTCAGAACTCGCATAACGTTCACTTTACATATCAAAATTTACATAATTGGTCGCCGCTAATTCGGTTGACTGACCACACCACATATCGTGATACCGAACCAACGACTACTCTCCTTCTTCGGTAGTGAATGGTACGCCACTGAAACTTCTATGCAACCACAAAAACGCATGTATACTCCATGCGCGCAACAACACATCGCGTAATATGGTCTTTGATCGCTTAATTGCAATTATGTATATCAATGAGATACTTTACGTTGGAAAATTCACTTGCATCCGTTTGTGGAGCGCTATGTTTTTTTAAGATGTAGGCAAGTTTTGGGTTCGATCTTGTCCGGTCCCGAACGGTTTTCCGCTGTTTGTGGTGCGATATTTCAAGAACCACTCAGAATTTCGATTTGTTATACTGGTGCTGTTTTCCTCAAAGAATATCTAAAAGTTTGAGGCAACTCACAACTGTAGAGAGATCGAAGCGTGAGGTATACATTGGGAATGGCTTCATTCAAAAGCGTCAGAAGATTGACGCACAAGACCAATCAGCGACTTCCATCGTCGCGTTATAGATGAAAATACCGCGACAACTTTCCTTTATCTTATTCTTATCATTATCATCCCGTTCCCATAATGACCGCATTCGTGTGCCGTTGCATAAATTCAACCGGCCATTCCTTCTCTATTTCAAACAAACGCCGCGCGGCAATACGGTGTTACATGTACATATACATATACATAGACGAAAGATTTTCGATTTTGTTTTTTTTAACAACGATAAGTATGGGCGTTCACTATCGTCAATATAGTGGTCGCAGGGAACACTCGCGCGTTCAACTAATCCAAGTATGTATATAGTGGGCCGGACCATTCCCAGATGCACGACACTGCGTTCAGAACACATTGAAAGATCGAGAAATTTTTGGGAAATTCGCACCCTTTGACATCTACATTTTTTCGTCCATGTCCGCGTCACCGTTTTGTATCTCATCTCACCTGTGCAGATTGCAAATTGAAGACACTGACTGTATACGTGTGTACATTGCACGCGCATGCGTTTGATCAGCAAATTAAAATTTTCTAAAAAAACCCAACAATTTTCTCCCAAAACTGCACACGAAACTGTTTGATTCGACATCTTGCCCCAAAGTGAACGCTTTGTTTTGTTTTGCCTGTGTGACGGTTGTGGCCTCCCTGCTTTGAAACCGCTATTAATTGTATATGGCTTGAGTAGCTGGTCGAACTCGAACCTCTACCTAATGTTTCCTGCTAAGTAAAATTTGCACTAAAATTAAAGCCCTACTTTTGAACGAAAAGCTCGCCAGCTTTCATGATCTGAGCGGAAAACGCGGTTTGGTCTATCTATCATCCGAATCAAAAATCCTGTTTGACGCTTTTCGCTCATCTTTTTTCCGCGATGTCACACCGATCAAAAACGATAATGTTATCTGCCCATTTAACCCCCTGCCGGTACGCCATGATATAACACGGCGACGGTATCCTATAATTGGGACGAAAATGTCTGGCGTGCGTTGCGCGTGTATGCAGCGGCAACTATGCATATCCTAATTTTTTATGCGATGCATCTTTTTTACACATTTCACATTATGTATACCTCCGATATCCATTATGTCTGTACAGTCAGTGCGCACGCACGCATGCCCGGGTACCACTGGTCTGGTGGGGGTGCATTGTTTCTGCATAAACAAATGTGTTGTACCACTATTGCATCCGCCGTGTGGGGCTCTATTTTCAGCGCTCAACCAACACCACTGAGAACCAACCCATATTGTTTGTGTCATATGCTGATAAACTGTAATAATCCATATTAATTATAAAACCATGTGGTATATTGTATATAACTAAATGTGCACGATTTCATGCGGTAAAATATAGGTAAGGGGTTACAACCGCGTCAACCCAGCCCCCCGCGGGCCAATAATCTTATATTGTCACGTTTACACGCAATCACGCAAGCCTAGCACGCGCGCGCGCACAAGACTTTTACTCTTTGATCCCCGGACCATTAATCTTGGCCATCTGCACCACAATACGCTCACGTTCGACGTGTATTATTTACGATTAACAATCTTTCCTGCAGGATTGACATCTGAATTATTTTTCTTAATTTTTTGTTTTTAGCACCGCATCAAAATGCAACCGCTTATCCCATTCCTGTGCCTGATTGCGGTGCATCGAGGTGAGTCCCTTTTAAGGCTAAACGACATTTTTGGCCAGCCGGTATCAGGTTTGAGGGCCAAGCGATTGCCAAGATCAGGTGAACGGAAAGCAAACCGCACTAAACACGCGTTGTTTGACCGATAATAAAGATGATAAAGCAAAATAAAATACATTGCAAACGTTAAAGCGTCCGACCAGCAGCCAAAAAACCAAATCACAGGTCGCTTTCATGCTCTGGTAAGTTCCTCAAATTCCTCAAATTTCAAAAAGCCCCTCTTGTTCCCAGTGACCGGTTGTGGGCCGGATATCGGCGGAGGACTAATTGTGGAGGACATGATCGACTTTTCGGAGGATTTCGAATCGCCGCTCGATGACATCCCCAAGGTGTCGAATCAAGCTGGAAAACTGCCAAACACGGCGCTGGGTGGCAAACGGGACGTCAGACTCACCAAGGAGGTTATCGCACGTGAGTGCTGCTAAAGCCGGCTGATAATGTTTTTTTGATTTCAACTTTCAGCTTGGTTTTTTGCCCTAGTGGACGTAAAAAGAAAAATTAACATTTTTTATATCCCGTTCAGACTTTATGGGACCGATGCAAGACAGTGTGTTCGACAAGATACGCAGCACAAGTTGGTTTTTTCGGCCTTTTCAAGCTTTGTCGTGTTTTTATTGGTCTGTGGGCGTTAAAAGGGACGACTCTCTTTTGATCTTAGGCTTGCCCAATTTTCCTTAGCATCAGCACTCCCTGGGTTGGTTGCGTGCAGCCGTATAACACAACTTGAAGTTTCTTCTTGCACAAACCAAGCATGTACAAAACGGTTCTGTCGGTCATGTCCAGTGCTCTCTGGGGTCCACTTCAGGGCTGCGCCTAGGGTTAGGCTTTGGCTTCCCCTTCTGGTTAGACTTAGGCTTAGGCCCACACTTAGTATTTTGATAGGGGAGTGTGTGCAGCCTAAGCCTAGGCCTAGGCCTGAAACAAAGCTCTGTAATAAGTGCTGGACCGCCATGATACGGAACCGCACAAAACCATGAGTTGGTTGCGTGCAGCCGTATAACACAACTTAAAGTTTTTTTATTGCACAAAACAGCATACACAAAATCACAGACCAAGCAGCGAACGTTGATTCGGATCTGACGTGCGGCTTCAGCGACGACGTGAGATGCTGCTGGCACAACACCGACTTGTTGGACTCCATTGATTGGCATGTGGTCAAGCACGATTACAACAAGACAGGCGCTCGGCGGGCACTGCATGCTGTCGATAGAGATCTGCCTGGTTGGATTGCGGTTTATTGATTTGTTTGCTTCATTTACTCAGCTGAAATTCAGCTGAAACATGAGTCACATTAAAAACAGCAAAGTATGACCGTTCAGAAACCAATGTACGACGGTTCAGTCCCAGGACAC
This sequence comes from Rhynchonema sp. JSB1_4, assembly GCA_030248065.1. Classification (NCBI taxonomy): domain Eukaryota; kingdom Metazoa; phylum Nematoda; class Chromadorea; order Monhysterida; family Xyalidae; genus Rhynchonema; species Rhynchonema sp. JSB1_4. The sequence continues at coordinate 18,864 of JASAMV010006991.1, forward strand.
AGGTTAAGGCCCGGCCGTTCAGGCCCGGCCGATTCAGGTCCGACTGGCGCCTAAGCCTAAGCCTATAAATAGGTCAAATATGCTGGGCCCAAATCGGCGGGGCCTGAAAAGCTGGGTCTGAAAAGGTCGGGCCTGAACTTCCGGGCCTGAAAAGTCGTGTTCGTGTCTGAATGTTCAGAAACACAAGCAATCACACCCAAAGCAAAACAAGTCCATCCCACAGATCTGATGCCCAATTAACATTAAGATGGTGCATAAAGCTGCATAAATTTTGAAAAGTATTAACGTGTTTTGTTTGTGACGAACTACAACCACTCCATCTTTGCAGAGGCGCCCTTCCTGGCCACGGGCGCCCGTCAGGCCGTTTCTGGTCCCCGTTACAGCATGTTGACTTCGTGTCCGATTCTTTGTCAGAAATCGAACGAAGGCCTGCTGCATTTTGAGTAAGGAAACTCTTTTAAGTTGAGAAGCTAACGAAGGTTTGCAAAAAAGTGTGAAGATGCACAACATGATGTACCAGCATTCTGAAAAAGCCTCCATGTTCTTAATTTATCGGGCGGTATTAGATTGTTTATGATACAATAATCACGCTTACATTATTTATAACTGATTTGATGGAGTCTCGTGGAAGGGGCTCATTTGAACTAGGACAGAGCATGCTTGCGATTACGTTACACGTCCCAATGCCCCTGATTTCAGCTATTGGGTAACGAAGCCAGTGATGCTGGACGTGTGTGTCCTGCCGCTCGATATCCCCGAGTTCACGTATTGCCGGTCTGTAAACAGCGTTCCCGCCAAAGTGGTCATTCCGAAACAGACTGCTCCATTCACGGTTGGACGATTTTTTATTGAATTTGACTTGCCTTGTCCCTGATCGGACTCTCGGATTATTGTGTCTAAAGTCGCAAGCTCAAAAAATCGCATAAATACTTGTCCTGAATGCGAGTAGATGATCCTGTTTTCTTAAGTAAGTTTCGTACCGTGCGGCTAAATTAACGATTGCGCGCTGGCTGCCTCTAATTCAAATGAAACGGCATTCTGCTGCACTGAAGTATGTTTACCCAGGATGTACTTTAAACATAAAACCAACAAAATGTTTATTAATTTTAACGAATATTTTTGTAGCTTGTGATCATCGCTAGTGAGTTCGCTGATTGGCCCGGTGGTATGGCAGCGTTGGACAACATTCGGTACGAAGCCGAAATCTGCACGGTTGGAGAGGTGCAAAAACGGGTGGACGAGGAACGAGGTATTACACGACAACGAGACTGTAATTATTTGATAATTTTTTAAAATTTTTGTCGCGTTTTTTGTGACAGCTGAGCGTTGTGATGCGTGCCAATTTATAATCGGATGTCATGTAGAATTTGGAGCAAGATAATCTCGACCGATGCTGCTCGTGTAAGAGATGAACTACAGTTTTCTCACTTTAGATCAAGATCGTGCCACACACGTTGAGCTCTCGGCTGATCCGGTGATTTATGATCAAATTATACATTGTGGGATGCCTGTAGTCTTCAACCGCCGAATTATTCAGATCAATTTCATGTAATCGATTAAGCTCGACATAAGGCGTACAAGAAGTCAGCAAGAACTACATATAGTTTTTGAATCAGCACAACCATTTAACCTTGGGGGATTCACAACTTTAGCTGCAACAAACACAGATGTGATAGAATCGTCAGTGGACATTGACCAATACTACGACGACTTTAAAGCGGCCGAGAAACAACCGGTGATCAAGGGAGCGCTTGAGGAACCCCATCAACAGGAGGAAAGGGTTGAGCACAAACCGGTGGTCAAAGAGATTGAGAAGGAGGAGATTATCGAACCTCAAGTGGAGGAGCAGGAGGGTGGGTTGAGCAGTGCTGGTCGTGGATTTTCGTTACACATTCCTGAGAGCGACTGTCTTATCTTGTTAATGTCCTGTTTGTGCACAACAATCTTGGGGTTCCCTTTCAGCTGCTGTCGAAGAAATCCATGAACCCACCACAGTACCCTCAACGACCACGACCGAGGCCCCAACCACTACCACACCTGAGCCAACCACATCAACAACAACACTTCCCCCTACCACTACAACAACCACTGAAGAGCCTACGACGACCGTTACAACCACAACTAGGGAGCCAACCACAACCACTGAGGAGCCCACGACCAGTACCACTACTGAAGAGCCAACCGAGGCGCCGGAAGTGGTGGATAAGATTGTTCGTTTGTATGGTGTTTCATTATACGATCATGAGCCGTCGTAAGCTGTTGGCATTTATGCAATGTTAATTGTACACCGTGATGTTGGTTGTCCTTTCCGACCTGTTTTCACCGCCAGACGGTGCACCAGGTCATCTTCAGTGGCGGAATGCAACAAGATCTCGCGCGTGATCCCGTCCCGTGTCACGATACTTCGTGTGGTCTCGATCGTGGCTCCCTTTATGCCGAAAAATATTAAATGCACTCATTGCCTCAGTTTGATCTCCAATAAGCATTGGCACTCCGTTGATTATACTTTGCCAAGGGTGACTATTATTTTAATATTTTGCAATATTCTCCTTAACAAAGCACAAAATGTAAGAAAAAACTTCTTGCAAATCCGACTTTCGCCAGTTGCACACATTCAACTATGTACATACATGTATGTAGGTCGACAGTGTCAGCAATGAACAAGCAGTGCGTCCGTCGGTCCGCCCACGCGAAGAACTGGTCGAACCCGTGGACACAATGGTCGAGAAATTGTTCAGCATTGAGGCGACAGATTCGGGTGTCGACCTGTTGGTACCGACAATCAGGGAACCATCGAGGGAAGCATGGGCATATGATGAACTCTGCCAACACATTCAGTGCAACTGGTCGAATAGATCAGGTATGGTCACATCGAGGGTGTCGTGAAAAAAGTGACCAAGCGCAAAAAAATTTTCGAGAAAAACGCGTTTGAAGTTTTTAAGTCTCCCAATTTTTAACACGCTGTTTGGCACTTGGTCATTTTTAACGCTCACAACTTTATCCACAAACCTTTTCCGGGGGTGCTTCTTTGGTGGAAAGTTAGAGAATCCTGGCCTAAAAATACGGCACTATTAGTGGGGGTTGGCCATTTCATGTCTCTTGGTCACTTTTTTCACGATACCCGCGACATGATGGCGTCGGGAAATGCAGTCAGTTTGGGCATACGTATGTCAAAAGAACAGACTTATTAGTTGTGTTCTATTCTGTTGTCATCAACCTTTGACTCATCATTTGCGTTCGGCATCTGGTTTGTTCGTTTTCTGACCAGCACTTTTTTCGCACTGTTCTACTTGCTTTCGGGTTCAACGAAATCTGGCCTAAACATCTGCCGCTCATAAGTGACCATCCCGCTAGTCTGAAGCCTGAAACATCATATCTAGCACTGTCATAATGGCATCAGGCCATTGGACACAAGCAGCCACATTTTCACGATGTGCATTGAGTCAAATTCGTGGTCTTAACATACTAACACTAATTACAGATCCGACATGCGGTTGGGCCAAGCCACGACCGGGCGATATCACAAATCTCGATCAAACGAAAGTCTTCGAATCGAGCATGTCACAACTGAAGGAAGTGCCGGACAAAAGTAACTTTGCTCAATTGTCCCAAAATATGGAAGCTTGTATTTTGAACTTCGCTCAGACAAACTTGTTTTGGGCACATGGGTGCAAAGAATCAGTGTAAGTTTGTGCACTGCACTCTGGACTACTTTGATGCCCTAAGTCGTCAGATGAGATAGAATCAGACATGTCCAGGTTTGACCCTAACACCGAAGTCCATTTGCAGTCCTCCGTCCGAACCTTAAAGCAGGTATCTAATCACTGTTAAAATGTAGTACTATATGAGCAGTGATGTTTCACGCGAGCATATAAAGTCACCCAGTTTTTGGTGCATTCACACTGACGATGACCCGGTGCACCGGCCGTCTGCGAGAGCAAGGTCGAAACGGGCAACCTAAAAACATGCTGCACAATTAATAAATAGATTCCAAAAAAATTAATTTTTCAAGTTGAGCGCAACTTCTACCTGGGTCAAGCGCTCGGTCCCACCGAATCGGCCGCCTCCATTTCGCCGCCGGTCTCTGTGCCCGATGACGTCACGATGAACTTCTACATTTTCGAAGTTGCCGTTGGCGTCGAACTGGATGTGTGCCAGGACTTGGAGCAGGTGAAACATTTTCTTGCGGATATTTTTTTGGTGGGATTGTAATTTTTCATGAAACTTGTGTCTCTGGTTGTTGTCTTGAGCTCTCGCCCCCAGTGTTTGTAAAGTTTCCAGTCCTTCGGGTTATTGTCGGTTTTCATCCGCTTTTCTTGACGATTCTCGTGTTCTCTATTGGCAGTGACTTGACAAACTTTACAATTACGTTTATTGCATTTTATTTAAGCCACGAAATTAGTGCACATCTCTGCAGTACTTCATCAAGTAACATCTCCGTGATAGAAATCCACCTTATCCCATCGCACCTCGTAACAGTGAATATGGTCATTACAAGCGAAGGACTTCGTCCCGCCCAAACATTTCACTATAACCATATAAATAAAAAGAAAGAGACATATCGGTATCGCACTGCATCATATGCGTCACATCGTACCTTATCAATCAGGGCATCGGCTGGATTGCATGGTGATTTCCACGACGAGGAAGGCGAGCTGGGATGGAGCCGCTTCTCCGCGCAGCGCCGGGAACGAGCAGGTATACTGTAGCGGGTTCGGTACGATTGATCGCTCCACACGGATCCTGTCGATGGTGTTCGAAGCGGAGTATGACCAGACTAAGAAAATGAGAGGTGGCGTGAAATTAGATGATCATATCGATTCGATCTCGCTCACACAGATTTCCAATGTAATTTTAAATTCTGTGACGTAAGCGCATGGTCTTTTTCAAAAGATTTCTGCCTGTATCACAGTCAAGTTGTTTGAACGCGAGAGAGAGCTGCAGATAATCTTGGAAAAAATATAAACGGACAATATTGACGATCTTACATGGATACTAATATGTGCTATTACATACAGGCAAATTTTTGGATGGATTCTCAAAAGGGCGATATAAAACTTGGTGACCGGTTGTGACTTACCAGCGGGTGATTCTTGCGTCAAGGAAATTAAGAATTTTACTGGAGCCACTAATTTAGTCCAGCTTATTGGTTGTTCATTTTTGGCCGGGGAAGATCTTTTAGATCTTTTTTTTTCTCGACGAAATTAATGGCATCATTAAATTTCTTACTAAGTTTAATTTCAAACTGTCACATCGACGGATTCAGATCACATCCGATCCGATCCGATCACCAAGTTTGATATTGCGACCAATATGGTATAGTATGACCAGTGGTGACTGAGCCTGTTAAACCAGGCTATATCACTCTTGTGTCGCGCCGTGAGCGGTTGTCTGATGTACACAGATCGTATTTGAACGATAAAACGAACTACCTAACTAAATTAAACCTAGCCGCCTAAATATGCGACCTTCAGATTTTGTTCTGGGCGACAAACGAAGGCATCGACACGCTGCTCGCATTTCACCAATCGACTTGGTCGTCGACAGAGAGGAGGGTCGATTCAGAGTGAATTGTCAGGATAGAAATCTGTATCCCGTTGAGTAAATTTATTCATCGATTTGATTTTGGGGGTCACTGGCTTATACTGGCCTTGTCGTTTCACGCCGTCCTCAGCCCAGGGTGGCATTTTCGAAACGGTGTAAAGCTAGTTGGGTGTAAGGTCGGTGTGCTCGTCGAAGTGGTTGTAGCTCGGTGTCATCATTCACGTTCAACAGGCATGTTTCATGTTTAACCGTACCGACCGTTTCGATTGGCTTACGACCTTTAACCTCACACCTTTACACCGTTTCAAAATATCACCCTATGTGCCAATATATATTTATGGCGCTATTCAGAGCTCGCCAGGTCGCGCTTGCTTCGCCAAGACGCCGCTGATCAACTAAGTTTTAGCTGTAGTCTTCAGTAATATTCTTCTGAAATTCCATCACACCCCGTCTAGCAATAGTCAGTTGTGAAGTTTTTACTTTATTGATACTTTTGTCTTTCAAGCGGTTTGTTTACGATTCGCCGCCGATATTTATGTTGTTTTTTTTAAATTTATTATCTGGTTGTTCAGCGCCATATACCAAAGAAAATGTGAATTTGCTGTTTAAGCTGATACATTTATTTATTATGGGATAATTGAATTGTTAGTCACCATATTGTTCCAACCTTGTAGCGTTCTGAACGGACGATTTGACGATTCTATGAATACCGTTGTTCAGTTCAGTCCTTAACACTATAATTTTTAATTCAATAGCAATTTTCATAGATGCATATTAGTTGCCATTATTATTTGTCCATTTGCTCATTACTTAATTGGTTTTATGCATGCACCATGAAAAAATTTCTTTTTGAATTTCTTACCGTATGTTTTTGTTTATTTCTACCATAAAAATTTTTACCATCCCGCTGTATCGATGTCTGTCTATCTCTTAGTTATAGCGTCACTTTTATGAACCTTCACTCATCCGAAACTTGGCCCGACCTTCTATACATTGATATTTTTAATTTGAGATCGAGATTTTTATTATATTGTTTTTTTATCGTTTTTGTCGCGAACTAGAACGACACTTGGTCTATGTTCGTTTTGCGTGTGCATGCAAATTCTTTTTGGATAAAAAAACAATATAATAAAAATCTCGATCTCAAATTAAAATATCAAGTATAGAGCGCCAAGTTCGTGAGTGAGGTTATAAAAGTCGTATACATAGAGATACCTAACACATCGATACGGGATGGTAAAATTTTTATGGTAGAAATAAACAAAAACATCGGTAAGAATTAAAAAGAAATTTGGTCATGGTGCATGCATAAAACCAATTAAGTAATGAGCAAATGGACAAATAATAATGGCAACTAATATGCATCTATGAAAATTGCTATTGAATTAAAAATTATAGTGTTGGACTGAACTGAACAACGGTATTCATAGAATCGTCCAATCGTCCGTTCAGAACGCTACAAGGTTGGAACAATATGGTGACTAACAATTCAATTATCCCATAATAAATAAATGTATCAGCTTAAACAGCAAATTCACATTTTCTTTGGTATATGGCGCTGAACAACCAGATAATAAATTTAAAAAGACACCATAAATATCGGCGGCGAATCGTAAACAAACCGCTTGAAAGACAAAAGTATCAATAAAGTAAAAACTTCACAACTGACTATTGCTAGACGGGGTGTGATGGAATTTCAGAAGAATATTACTGAAGTATCTACAGCTAAAATACTTAGTTGAATTCAGTTTTCGGCCGATTCTTTGGTCGTCAACGCAAGTCGTCGACTCTGGCCGTCAGCTCTGAATGAGCGCCATAAATATATATTGGCACATAGGGTGATATTTTTGAAACGGTGTAAAGGTGTGAGTTGGGTGTAAAGGTCGGTGTAAGCTCAATCGAAAGCTCGGTCGGTGTCAGCTCGGTGTAAACATGAAACATTGCCTGTTGTTAACGTGGAATGTTTCATGTTTACACCGAGCTGACACCGACCGAGCTTTCGACCGAGCTTACACCGACCTTTACACCCAACTGAGCTTTACACCGTTTCGAAAATGCCACCCTGGGCTGAGTTGACGGCGTGAATTGACGACATAGGCCCAGTTATGAAGCCAGTTTGACCCCCAAAATCAAATCGATGAATAAATTTACTCAACGGGATACAGATTTCTATCCTGACAATTCACTCTGAATCGACCCTCCTCTCTGTCGACGACCAAGTCGATTGGTGAAATGCCGACGCCAGCGTGTTCGATGCCTTCGTTTGTCGCCCAGAACAAAATCTGAAGGTCGCATATTTAGGCGGCTAGGTTTAATTTAGTTAGGTAGTTCGTTTTATCGTTCAAATACGATCTGTGTACAGTCCATCCATCGGCTCATGTCACTTTGTGTTGCTGCTGGCTGGCTTGTTCCCCTCCTCCACGTTCTAATGAAAGAGAAACGGAATGTGACCGATTTTGCAAAAAAACTGAAAAAATGATAGAATGTGTTGAAAAAGAGTGAATTCGTTCAAATAAAAATTTAAATTAAAATAAAATGGATAAAACACGTCTATTTCATAAAATTACACTATTTAGGAGCAAAAATAATTTTTTTCGGAAACTCAATTTCTCTTTCATTAGAACGTGGAGGAAGGGAACAAGTCGGCCAGCAGCGTCACAAGGTGACATGAGCCGATGGATGGTCTATACATCAGATAACCGCTCAAGACGGGACACAAGAGTGACATAGCCTGGTTTAACAGGCTCAGTCACCACTGGTCATACTATACCATATTGGTAAAGCGGTCGTAAAAGATATTCAATTCAAAAAAAATATACCATGTTGGTATTGGTCGCATCGCGATATCAAACTTGGTGATCGGATCGGATCGGATGTGATCTGATTCCGTCAGGTGACTGCTTGGAATTAAACTTAGTAAGAAATTTTAATGATGCCATTAATTTCGTCGAGAAAAAAAGATCTAAAAGATCTTCCCCGGCCTAAAATGAACAACCAATCAGCTGGACTAAATTAGTGGCTCCAGTAAAATTCTTAATTTCCTTGATGCAAGAATCATCACGCGCTGGTAAGTCACAACCGGTCACCAAGTTTTATATCGCCCTTTTGAGAATCCATCCAAAAATTTGCCTGTATGTAATAGCACATATTGGTATTGGTCGCACAATGACTATATGAGAATCCATCCAAAATTTTTCCTGAATTGACAAGCCAGAAAATTCAAACTGACATTGCGCGGCAACGTGTAATCACACTTAAAGGGTGTGTCTAACGTCTCTTAACCCCATGTTTTATGAAGTGCAATCGAAAGATGACCTCGACAGGCCGGCGTGCGCAAAAAACCGCGTCTTGTAGCTCGCTAAATCGCGAAATCTTGAGGGTTACTTTTCGAATTAAATCAATTTCCGGACACAAAACTCCAGGCGCTTTTCAGTGGGCGCTACTCACGCTTGGCGTTTTTCTGCTGAAACATTGTATGTTTAAGCGCGGCTCAGCCGCCTATACAATGCACGTAGACGCTCAACACACACCGCTCTGGCTGCTGGCTTGACTGTGGACACAATGAATGTTTCATTTAACACATTGAAGCTGGTTTGTGTGTGTTTCGCTTCGTAGCTTTTTTCCGTCAGCTCAGTCTGAATTTTGTGTCCGGAAATTGATTTTATTCGAAAAGTAACCCTCAAGATTTCGCGATTTAGCGAGTTAGAAGACGCGGTTTTTTGCACACGGCGGCCTTTCGGGGGCATCTTTCAATTCCGCCCAAAAAACATGGGGTTAGGAGACGTTAGACACACCCTTTAAAGTATGCAGTAAGCGAAATGTTTCAGAGATTAAAAACGTGGTTGACTGGCTGGTTTATTTTGAGATGAAAATGTTTTGTAAGAAATACAAATAGCCCAGTGGTTAAGCGTGGCTCAACTCTGGAATCCTGACGATCAAGGTGGTTTTGGATGGATTCTCATATGGTCATTGTGCGACCAATATCCATGTAAGATCGTCAATATTGTCCGTTTATATTTTTTCCAAGATTATCTGCAGCTCTCTCTCGCGTTCAAACAACTTGACTGTGATACAGGCAGAAATCTTTTGAAAAAGACCATGCGCTTACGTCACAGAATTTAAAATTACATTGGAAATCTGTTGTGCAGCGCAGATCGAATCGATATGATCGCATCTAATTTCACGCCACCTCTCATTTTTCTTAGTCTGGTGCATACTCCGCTTCGAACACCATCGTACAGGATGTCCGTGTGGTTTCAGCACGATCTAATCGTTACCGTAACCCGTGTACTACAGTATACCTGTCTGCGTTTTCCCGGTTCGCTGCGCGGCAGTCGGAAGCTCATCGGTCTCCATCCCAGCTCGCTCTTGCCTCGTCGTGGCGAAATCACCATGCAATTCCAGCCGATGCCCTGATTGATCAAGGTACGATGTGACGTCATATGATGCAGTGCGATACCGATATGTTTTCTCTTTCTTTTTATTTATATGGTTTATAGTGAAATGATTTGGGCGGGACACGATAGTTTCCTTCGCTTGTAATGACCATATTCACTGTTACGAGGTGCGATGGGATACAAGGTGGATTTCTATTGCACGGAGATGTTTACTTGATGGAGAGTTACTGCAGAGATGGTGCACTAATTTCGTGGCTTAAATAAAATGCAATAAACGTAATTGTAATATTTGTTGTCCAAGTGAGCCTGCTCAATAGAGAACACGAGAATCGTGTTCGACCGGAGTAAAAGCGGTTGATTGAAAACCGCACATATAACCCGTACACTGGTCAAACCTCACAAACACTGCGCGGGCGCGAGAGTTCACGCTCAAGACAACAACAACCAGAGAGACAAGTTTCATGAAAAATTACAATCCCACCAAAAAAATACACGCGCAAGAAAATGTTTCACCTGCTCCAAGTCCTGGCACACATCCAGTTCGACGCCAACGGCAACTTCGAAAATGTAGAAGTTCATCGTGACGTCATCGGGCACAGAGACCGGCGGCGAAATGGAGGCAGCCGATTCGGTGGGACCGAGCGCTTGACCCAGGTAGAAGTTGCGCTCGACTTGAAAAAGTCAATTATATTGCAATCAATTTAGGAATTGTGCAGCATGTTTTCTTTAGGTTGCCCGTTTCGACCTTCCTCTTGCAGACGGCCCCCGTGAACCGGGTCATCGTCAGTGTGAATGCACCAAAAACTGGCTTACTTTATATGCTCGCGTGAAACATCACTGCTCATATAGTACTACATTTTAACAGTGATCAGATACCTGCTTTAAGGTTCGGACGGAGGACTGCAAATGGACTTCGGTGTTAGGGTAAAACCTGGACATGTCTGATTTTATCTCATCTGACGACTTTGGGCATCAAAGTAGTCCAGAGGGCAGTGCACAAACTTCCACTGACTCGATGCACCCATGTGCCCAAAACAAGTTTGTCTGAGCGAAGTTCAAAATACAAGCTTCCATATTTTGGGACAATTGAGCAAAGTTACTTTTGTCCGGCACTTCCTTCAGTTGTGACATGCTCGATTCGAAGACTTTCGTTTGATCGAGATTTGTGATATCGCCCGGTCGTGGCTTGGCCCAACCGCATGTCGGATCTGTAATTAGTGTTAGTATGTTAAGACCACGAATTTGACTCAATACACATAGTGAAAATATGGCTGCTTGTGTCCAATGGCCTGATGCCATTATGACAGTGCTAGATACAGTATGATGTTTCAGGCTTCAGACTAGCGGGATGGTCACTTATGAGCGGCAGATGTTTAGGCCAGATTTCGTTGAACCCGAAAGCAAGTAGAACAGTGCGAAAAAAGTGCTGGTCAGAAAACGAACAAACCAGATGCCGAACGCAAATGATGAGTCAAAGGTTGATGACAACAGAATAGAACACAACTAATAAGTCTGTTCTTTTGACATACGTATGCCCAAACTGACTGCATTTCCCGACGCCATCATGTCGCGGGTATCGTGAAAAAAGTGACCAAGAGACATGAAATGGCCAACCCCCACTAATATTGCCGTATTTTTAGGCCAGGATTCTCTAACTTTCCACCAAAGAAGCACCCCCTGAAACGGTTTGTGGATAAAGTTGTGAGCGTTAAAAATGACCAAGTGCCAAACAGCGTGTTAAAAATTGGAAGACTTAAAAACTTCAAACGCGTTTTTCTCGAAAATTTTTTTGCGCTTGGTCACTTTTTTCACGACACCCTCGATTCACATCGACTCGATGTGACCATACCTGATCTATTCGACCAGTTGCACTGAATGTGTTGGCAGAGTTCATCATAGGCCCATGCTTCCCTCGATGGTTCCCTGATTGTCGGTACCAACAGGTCGACACCCGAATCTGTCGCCTCAATGCTGAACAATTTCTCGACCATTGTGTCCACGGGTTCGACCAGTTCTTCGCGTGGGCGGACCGACGGACGCACTGCTTGTTCATTGCTGACACTGTCGACCTACATACATGTATGTACATAGTTGAATGTGCGCAACTGGCGAAAGTCGGATTTGCAAGAAGTTTTTTCTTACATTTTGTGCTTTGTTAAGGAGAATATTGCAAAATATTAAAATAATAGTCACCCTTGGCAAAGTATAATCAACGGAGTGCCAATGCTTATTGGAGATCAAACTGAGGCAATGAGTGCATTTAATATTTTTCGGCATAAAGGGAGCCACGATCGAGACCACACGAAGTATCGTGACACGGGACGGGATCACGCGCGAGATCCTGTTGCATTCCGCCACTGAAGATGACCTGGTGCACCGTCTGGCGGTGAAAACAGGTCGGAAAGGACAACCAACATCACGGTGTACAATTAACATTGCATAAATGCCAACAGCTTACGACGGCTCATGATCGTATAATGAAACACCATACAAACGAACAACCTTATCCCCCACTTCCGGCGCCTCGGTTGGCTCTTCAGTAGTGGTACTGGTCGTGGGCTCCTCAGTGGTTGTGGTTGGCTCCCTAGTTGTGGTTGTAACAGTCGTCGTAGGCTCTTCAGTGGTTGTTGTAGTGGTAGGGGGAAGTGTTGTTGTTGATGTGGTTGGCTCAGGTGTGGTAGTGGTTGGGGCCTCGGTCGTGGTCGTTGAGGGTACTGTGGTGGGTTCATGGATTTCTTCGACAGCAGCTGAAAGGGAACCCCCAAAATTGTTGTGCACAAACAGGACATTAACAAGATAAGACAGTCGCTCTCAGGAATGTGTAACGAAAATCCACGACCAGCACTGCTCAACCCACCCTCCTGCTCCTCCACTTGAGGATCGATAATCTCCTCCTTCTCAATCTCTTTGACCACCGGTTTGTGCTCAACCCTTTCCTCCTGTTGATGGGGTTCCTCAAGCGCTCCCTTGATCACCGGTTGTTTCTCGGCCGCTTTAAAGTCGTCGTAGTATTGGTCAATGTCCACTGACGATTCTATCACATCTGTGTTTGTTGCAGCTAAAGTTGTGAATTCCCCGAGGTTAAATGGTTGCGCTGATTCAATAATTATGTAACCTTGCTGGCTTTTGTACAACTTACGAACATGTCGAGCTTAATCGATCGTACATGAAATTGAGAAATTGGTCTGAATAATTCGTTGGAAGACTACAGGCTTTATCGATCCTACAATGTATACTTTGATCATAAATCACCGAATCAGCCGAGAGCTCAATGTGTGTGGCGCGATCTTGATCTAAAGTAACAAGCGCAGTTCATCTCTTACACGAGCAGTTTCGGTCGAGATTATCTTGCTCCAAATTCTACATAATATCCGATTATAAATTGGCACACGTCACACAGCGCTCCAACTGTCACAAAAAAACGCGACAAAAAATTAAACAAATTATCAAATAATTACAGTCTCGTTGTCGCATACAGTATGTATACCTCGTTCCTCGTCCACCCGTTTCTGCACCTCTCCAACCGTGCAGATTTCGGCCTCGTATCGAATGTTGTCCAACGCTGCCATACCACCGGGCCAATCGGCGAACTCACTAGCGATGATCACAAGCTACAAAAATATTCGTTAAAATTAATAAACATTTTGCTGGTTTTGTGTTTAAAGTATCCTGGGTAAACATACTTCAGTGCAGCAGAATGCCGTTTCATTTGAATTAGAGGCAGCCAGCGCAGCAACCGTTAATTTAGCGGCACGGTACGAAACTTACTTAAGAAATCATGATCATCCTACTCGCATTCAGGACAAGTACTTATGCGATTTTTTGAGCTTGCGACTTTAGACACAATAATCCGAGAGTCCGATCAGGGACAAGGCAAGTCAAATTCAATAAAAAATCGAACAACCGTGAATGGAGCAGTCTGTTTCGGAATGACCACTTTGGCGGGAACGCTGTTTACAGACCGGCAATACGTGAACTCGGGGATATCGAGCGGCAGGACACACACGTCCAGCATCACTGGCTTCGTTACCCAATAGCTGAAATCAGGGGCATTGGGACGTGTAAGGTAATCGCAAGCATGCTCTGTCCTAGTTCAAATGAGCCCCTTCCACGAGACTCCATCAAATCAGTTCTAAATAATGTGAGCGTGATCATAAACAATCTAATACCGCCCGATAAATTAAGAACATGGAGGCTTTTTCAGAATGCTGGTACATCATGTTGTGCATCTTCACACTTTTTTGCAAACCTTCGTTAGCTTCTCAACTTAAAAGAGTTTCCTTACTCAAAATGCAGCAGGCCTTCGTTCGATTTCTGACAGAGAATCGGACACGAAGTCAACATGCTGTATCGGGGACCAGAAACGGCCTGACGGGCGCCCGTGGCCAGGAAGGGCGCCTCTGCAAAGATGGAGTGGTTGTAGTTCGTCACAAACAAAGCACGTTTGTAATACTTTTCAAAATTTATGCAGCTTTATGCACCATCAAATGTTAATTGGGCATCAGATATGTGGGATGGACTTGTTTTGCTTTGGGTGTGATTGCTTGTGTTTCTGAACATTCAGACACGAACACGACTTTTCAGGCCCGGAAGTTCAGGCCCGACCTTTTCAGGCCCAGCTTTTCAGGCCCCGCCGATTTGGGCCCAGCATATTTGACCTATTTATAGGCTTAAGCTCAGGCGCCAGTCGGACCTGAATCGGCCGGGCCTGAACAGCCGGGCCTTAACCTGTGTCCTGGGACTGAACCGTCGTACATTAGTTTCTGAACGGTCATACTTTGCTGTTTTCAATTTGACTCATGTTTCAGCTGAATTTCAGCTGAGTAAATGAAGCAAACAAATCAATAAACCGCAATCCAACCAGGCAGATCTCTATCGACAGCATCCAGTGCAAGCCGAGCGCCTGTCTTGTTGTAATCGTGTTTGACCACATGCCAATCAATGGAGTCCAACAAGTCGGTGTTGTGCCAGCAGCATTTCACGTCGTCGCTGAAGCCGCAAGTCAGATCCGAATCAACGTTCGCTGCTTGGTCTGTGATTTTGTGTATGCTGTTTTGTGCAATAAAAAAACTTTAAGTTGTGTTATACGGCTGCACCTGCACGCAACCAACTCATGGTTTTGTGCGGTTCCGTATCATGGCGGTCCAGAACTTATTACATAACTTTGTTTCAGGCCAAGGCTTAGGCTTAGGCTGCACACTCCCCTATCAAAATACTATAAGTGTGGGCCTAAGCCTAAGTCTAACCAGAAGGGGAAGCCAAAGCCTAACTCTAGGCGCAGCCCTGAAGTGGACCCCAGAGAGCACTGGACATGACCGACAGAACCGTTTTGTACATGCTTGGTTTGTGCAAGAAGAAACTTCAAGTCGTGTTAGACGGCTGCACGCAACCAACCCAGGGAGTGCTGATGCTAAGGAAAATTGGGAAAGACTAAGATCCGTCACTTTTAAAGCCCACAGACCAATAAAAACACGACAAAGCTCAAAAAGGCCGGAAAAACCAACTTGTGCTGCGTATCTTGTCGAACACACTGTCTTGCATCGGTCCCATAAAGTCTGAACGGGATATAAAAAATGTTAATTTTTGTTTTTACGTCCACTGGGGCAAAAAACCAAGCTGAAAGTTGAAATCAAAAAAACATTATCAGTCGGCTTTAGCAGCACTCACGTGCGATAACCTCCTTGGTGAGTCTGACGTCCCGTTTGCCACCCAGCGCCGTGTTTGGCAGTTTTCCAGCTTGATTCGACACCTTGGGGATGTCATCGAGCGGCGATTCGAAATCCTCCGAAAAGTCGATCATGTTCTCCACAATTAGTCCTCCGCCGATATCCGGCCCGCAACCGGTCACTGGGAACAAGAGGGGCTTTTTGAAATTTGAGGAATTTGAGGAACTTACATACCAGTGGATGAAAGCGACATGTGATTTGGTTTTTCGGCTGCTGGTCGGACGCTTTAACGTTTGCAATGTATTTTATTTTGCTTTATCATCTTTATTATCGGTCAAACAACGCGTGTTTAGTGCGGTTTGCTTTCCGTTCACCTGATCTTGGCAATCGCTTGGCCCTCAAACCTGATACCGGCTGGCCAAAAATGTCGTTTAGCCTTAAAAGGGACTCACCTTGATGCACCGCAATCAGGCACAGGAATGGGATAAGCGGTTGCATTTTGATGCGGTGCTAAAAACAAAAAATTAAGAAAAATAATTCAGATGTCAATCCTGCAGGAAAGATTGTTAATCGTAAATAATACACGTCGAACGTGAGCGTATTGTGGTGCAGATGGCCAAGATTAATGGTCCGGGGATCAAAGAGTAAAAGTCTTGTGCGCGCGCGCGTGCTAGGCTTGCGTGATTGCGTGTAAACGTGACAATATAAGATTATTGGCCCGCGGGGGGCTGGGCTGACGCGGTTGTAACCCCTTACCTATATTTTACCGCATGAAATCGTGCACATTTAGTTATATACAATATACCACATGGTTTTATAATTAATATGGATTATTACAGTTTATCAGCATATGACACAAACAATATGGGTTGGTTCTCAGTGGTGTTGGTTGAGCGCTGAAAATAGAGCCCCACACGGCGGATGCAATAGTGGTGCAACACATTTGTTTATGCAGAAACAATGCATGCATGCGTGCGTGCGCACTGACTGTACAGACATAATGGATATCGGAGGTATACATAATGTGAAATGTGTAAAAAAGATGCATCGCATAAAAAATTAGGATATGCATAGTTGCCGCTGCATACACGCGCAACGCACGCCAGACATTTTCGTCCCAATTATAGGATACCGTCGCCGTGTTATATCATGGCGTACCGGCAGGGGGTTAAATGGGCAGATAACATTATCGTTTTTGATCGGTGTGACATCGCGGAAAAAAGATGAGCGAAAAGCGTCAAACAGGATTTTTTGATTCGGATGATAGATAGACCAAACCGCGTTTTCCGCTCAGAGCATGAAAGCTGGCGAGCTTTTCGTTCAAAAGTAGGGCTTTAATTTTAGTGCAAATTTTACTTTTCAAATTTTATTTGCAAGCTCACGCAAAACCTACAACGAGATCCGGAAAACACCTGAAAAATAAAATACTTACTTACATAAATAAAATACTTAGCAGGAAACATTAGGTAGAGGTTCGAGTTCGACCAGCTACTCAAGCCATATACAATTAATAGCGGTTTCAAAGCAGGGAGGCCACAACCGTCACACAGGCAAAACAAAACAAAACGTTCACTTTGGGGCAAGATGTCGAATCAAACAGTTTCGTGTGCAGTTTTGGGAGAAAATTGTTGGGTTTTTTTAGAAAATTTTAATTTGCTGATCAAACGCATGCGCGTGCAATGTACACACGTACAGTCAGAGACTTCAATTTGCAATCTGCACAGGTGAGGTGAGATACAAAACGGTGGCGCGGACATGGACGAAAAAATGTAGATGTCAAAGGGTGCAAATTTCCCAAAAATTTCTCGATCTTTCAATGTGTTCTGAACGCAGTGTCGTGCATCTGGGAATGGTCCGGCCCACTATATACATACTTGGATTAGTTGAACGCGCGAGTGTTCCCTGCGACCACTATATTGACGATAGTGAACGCCCATACTTATCGTTGTTAAAAAAAACAAAATCGAAAATCTTTCGTCTATGTATATGTACATGTAACACCGTATTGCCGGCGCGGCGTTTGTTTGAAATAGAGAAGGAATGGCCGGTTGAATTTATGCAACGGCACACGAATGCGGTCATTATGGGAACGGGATGATAATGATAAGAATAAGACGAAGGAAAGTTGTCGCGGTATTTTCATCTATAAAGCGACGATGAAAGTCGCCGATTGGTCTTGTGTCAATCTTGTGCCGCTTTTGAATGAAGCCATTCTCAATGTACTCCTCACGCTTCGATCTCTCTACAATTGTGAGTTGCCTGAAATTGTTAGATATTCTTTGAAGAAAACAGCACCAGAATAAAAAAATTGAAATTCTGGGTGCTTCTTGAAATATCGCACCACAAACAGCTGAAAACCGTGCGGGACCGGACAAGATCGAACTCAAAACTTGCCTTCATCTTAAAAAACCATAGCGCTCCACAAACGGATGCAAGTGAATTTTCCAACATACAGTATTATCTCATTGATATACATAATTGCAATTAAGCGATCAAAGACCATATTACGCGATGTGTTGTTGCGCGCATGGAGTATGCATGCGTTTTTGTAGTTGCATAGAAGTTTCAGTGGCGTACTATTCACAACCGAGGAAGGAGAGCAGTCGTTGTTTCGGTATCACGATATGTGGTGTGGTCAGTCAACCGAATTAGCGGCGACCAATTATGTAAATTTTGATATGTAAAGTGAACGTTATACGAGTTCTGAATTTACGGCGCGCCATAGTCTGTAATTTTCACACAGACTTACGCTCTTTTAGAGCTGATAAATTTAACGAATTGCATAGTGGCTTGTCTGTTCTTTGTTACAAAACGTAAATCGGGTTGGAAACACCATAAGTTAATTGTCCGGCACAAAATGACTCAATCGCTGATAAACTGGACTGACGTAAACGATTACGAGGCCCCAGGGAACTGCATTATTCATAACGGAAACAAAATTTATTGCGGAAAACACTTTCGTCACGAAAAAATGAAAATTATGGCGTCTGTCGCAACAACATTTGCGAATGTACGATCGTGATACGAGAAGCGCTCTAGTTCGCCAGACCATGTGTTAACGGTCTTACCAAGTCCTCATTTGCATGGTGGTTGTAATACAACTACCATTACTGACATTAATGTCGGCAACTCATGGCATATTCTAAAAAAAATTTCCTGTGTGCTGCTGTATACCATTCTACAAACTTAAATGAAATTTCGCTCTTCCACACAGGACCGCCCCCAAAATGAACAAGCCACCAACATGTGCCTGACAATTTTCGTATTGGGTCGTGATACAGCACTTGCTTGAGCCGTGTGGAAGCAATGATGAGCAATAATCTCTGATTTTCAGATGTTTTACGAAGAAAATTATAACAAAAGAAAGCAAGAAATGAAAGCAGTGTGAAAAACTGGCCATCATCACATCAGAGTGAGAATTTTCGGAATAAGGAGCTGATCGTTACTGTCCAATGGATTCCATTTCTTCCTTGGTCAGGGTGTGGATGCTTGGCCTTTTTTGATTTTAACTTTAATTTCCTGAAGTTTTCGGACTTGAAAGCCAAATTTTTAGAATTCTTGAACATTCTGCGTGTGGCTATAAGTCAACTACTAAACCTTACGGCAACCAAACAAAAGCAAAAACACAAAGTTATGCCCAGAGAACCGCCAGGCAGTGGTTTTTTAAAAAAATATTTTTTTATTAAAAAAAATTTTTTTTTAAAAATTCGTTCCAAAAGTTAAAAAAAATTTTTTTTATTATTTCAAAATTCGAAAATTTTTCGATTTTTTGCTCTAAAAGTGCTATTTTTGCTACTGTTGACATCACCTAACCCTACCATGGGTGTATTGGGTGCCATAATCGTTGTTTTGTGGCATCTAGACATAGTGCGCACACTCACAGGGCCTCTCATATGACTACACACGTACATGTGACTGGGTGGGCATTTATTTATCCATGCCCCAGACCCGAAAGGAGTGATTCTATTTTGTATTCACTCTAATTTCACACTATGTGCAGCTTATTTGCATTGGTCGTATACCTAGACGTCATAATTTCACCCAAAATTCCCATCCCGGAATATCAGAAAGCCATACCATCACACCCGCACCACGTGGGGAATGGTACGGGTGTGTACCTGACTATGGTTGGTACTTATCGACCATTGGATAGCATGGTTTTCGTATCACCTGTGCTTTATATACACTTAGAACACATTATGTAACAAAAATACCCCTATTTTGTACTTGAGCGCTCATTTTTTATCGTGTTGGGCAGATTTTGGCTGGAATAAAAAAATATCTTTTTAATTAAGACGGTTTGCCAGAGAAAATCGACCATTTTTGAGGCAAAATAACATTTTTGACTTTTGGGTGCCAAATTAACGTGCTTGGTAAGTTAGATAAGCCGACCAATTTTTTCGGCTCAACTCAGCTTATTTCCTGAGATATGACCATTTTTGTAAATTCCACCTGCGCACCCATTTCGCACCCGGACAAAAAAAATTGAAAACGTCATAACTTGGACTAGCGTGAACCGTTTTAAAAAATTTAAAAAACATTCGAATTCTACGCTCCTGCAGATGCTTCCTAGCCAATATGTGCTAACTGGCTGTACAGGGTGACTCAAAAAGTTCTATTTCAAGAAAAATTTTTTTCCAAGTTTGGTCAATGTTCAAGCGAAAAAAGTTCTTAACGGATAGTGGGGGCTTGAAAAGCGGATAACGGTATCATGTTCCCAAGGCATTTTACTACAACTTTTGCAAAAGTACTTGGGTGCGCAAATGTATTAATAAAAAAATACAACCACATGAAGTCAACCGCCAACAGTGCGCACGCAGCAGGCTTGCGCACAGGGGATCGGCTGTCTGCCTGTATGCTTGTTATGTGCGCATGTAAATAATATGCGCGGATGCAAACGGTTTGTGTATTCAGTGACACAACATATATGTTTATTACACACAGTGTGGCTCGAAAGTTTATGTCCCTGGTGAAAAGTTTTTTGTAAGTCATTTACCGAAACTCATCAGGCTTTAAATGAGGTCTATAACACTGATGTTACATAAACTTCACACTCTGTATTGTGTCCACTGCTGCTGTGTTCATTGTTACAAAGCAGATAAAAACAAAATTCCTTTAACCAACCACAGCAGCTCGACCTTTATGCATGAAAGCGTGCACTTCGCTCAAGTTGCATTGTAATCACATATCAAGAAGTATGAATAGCATATGGCATGACAAATGTAATGACGTTCAGACCTAAAATTTAACATTTTTCAAAGAAAATCAAGACAACGCCCGAAAGGTCAGCCATGAACTATTTATCGGCCTGAGCGTCTGTTATCGTTTTCGGCTACTGGAAATCATCCAGCACCACCCAGCCTTTCTTGCGGGCAACATACGCAACATAATGGCCGTCTGGATTGTTCATATCCCAATATTCGACGTCTCTCTTCTTGCCGTCTTGATCCTTTACTTTCTTGATCTTCTTCTTCAGCTTGCGTGGCTTCTCCAGGCCCTCTGTTGTGTGTTGCACAACGGAATTGATGCTGAAATGAGAGCAAAAGTTACAAATTTTCTCAGTTCTGTCGATAGCCTCATGTTACCTGAACCGCATTGCCCCAGGTCAGCGAAGATTTTTGCACTTATATGCATACATGTGTGTTTCACAGCAGTTTATTTAACTCGTTTAGATAATGAGCCAATGAGCGTTAAGTTTGTAGCACTCATGCATGCCAAAACGGACAAGATATGGCAACTTGATATGAACTTCAACTTGATATGAACTTCAGTCAGACAAACTGTCTCGATTAGGCTTGAGAAACTTGTTTGCCTCTTGTATTCAACTTTTATATGAACGGGGAGAGCCATATTTCCACTAGTTTGTTTGCGAGAGGAAACATTTTTCAACTTGTGTAGAACTTTCTTTCATTTGTATCAATAGAGCGATATACACATTCAAGGACATAAATAAAGCTTGTTCATCTCTTGCATTTATTTTAGCGAAGCCCCTTTCTCACAAATAACAATCAAAGCATGTACATAGCATGTCGAAAGCAACGAAATGCCAAATCAATGAAAAGCTGATAAAGAAGTAGACAGCAGTTTCTACTACAACGTAAACAGAATGTAGATGTTCATGTGCAACATGATGGCAATCAATACACTAAATAAATTGAAAAAACATTTAATGCAATACCGTCACACGGATGCAACGCAAAAACCCAATCTGTGTCATGTTTTTGTGCTGCAAGGATTACATGATGCCATCATGTGAATCAACATCAATACTCCAAGATTTGCCTCTCAAGTCTAAGCGTTTGGGTTTTCTGTGTGCACTTGACATTTTCACAGCTTTTGACACAGCTAGCTTTTTTGGCAACATTGGTGAAATTGGTGTCACACAGATAATGCAGCACGTTACAGTCAAACAAGACAAGTAGCACGCCCTGAGCACAAGGGACGGGTTCCAATTGAATGCAAAGCTCAATGAGTTCCTGTGTCAAACAGAAATGACTTTTAACAAAAACTTTTCACCAGGGACATAAACTTTTGAGCCGCACTGTGTGTAATAAACATATATGTTGTGTCACTGGATATGCAAACCGTTTGCATCCGCGCATATTATTTACATGCGCACATAACAAGCATACAGGCAGACAGCCGATCCCCTGTGTGCAAGCCTGCTGCGTGCGCACGGTTGGTGGTTGTGTGTGTATGGGTGGGTGACTTCATGTGGTTATATGTTTTTATTGGTACATTTGCGCACCCAAGTATCTTTGCAAAAGTTGTAGTAAAATGCCTTGGGAACATGATACCGTTATCCGCTTTTCAAGCCCCCACTATCCGTTAAGAACTTTTTTCGCTTGAACATTGACCAAAACTTGGAAAAATCTTTTCTTGAAATAGAACTTTTTGAGTCACCCTGTACAGCCAGTTAGCACATATTGGCCACGAAGCATCTGCAGGAGCGTAGAATTCGAATGTTTTTTAAATTTGTCAAAACGGTTCATGCTAGTCCAAGTTATGACGTTATCAATTTTTTTTGTCCGGGTGCGAAATGGGTGCGCAGGTGGAATTTACAAAAATGGTCATATCTCAGGAAATAAGCTGAGTTGGGCCGAAAAAATTGGTCGGCTTATCAAACTTACCAAGCACGTTAATTTGGCACCCAAAAGTCAGAAAACCTTATTTTGCCTCAACCCCGTGTGCATAGCGGTCGAACTTCTCGGGCAAACCGTCTTAAAAAAAAGTTTTTTAAAAAAAAATGGGGTTCGAATAAAAAAAATTTTTTTATTGACCACTGCCGCCAGGTATAACAATCAGAGGTGAAGTGGACTCGCAGGTTCGAGTCCTGCTGGTGCCCCATTTTACGTGACTGGGATCTGCCTTGTTACATCACCACTCAGGTGTCGTCTTTGTCAACACGGCTATGGCATTCAAATTTTTATAGGTTTTGTGTGTTCTGCAATGCTGACGCCGCTGGGTGTATGACGTGTGTGTGTTTATACTGCAACATTGGGTGGGATTTTCATTCAGTGCAAGCTTCGATTGATTTTCACCGACTATTTCTAGAATCTCAAATAAATATACACCAACTATACTGATGCAATAGCCATCATGCTTCGACTGATTTCGTTCAGATCCCGTTTCCTTTTCCCATACTTTCTGATTTATGCCAGCCAGCAATTAAAAATAGCCAACATCGACGAATTTAGGACGAATTGTGAAGTTATGGCGAATATCGGCAATGTACGAGCGCTGTACAGAAACGAGACCTGCTACATGGCCATTCAGGACAATCAAACGTGGCCGAAAGCGCAGCTGGCGTGCGAAACATTATTCGACGACCGAAATTACGTCCGAGCATCACCGTCGGCCGAAACGAACCCGGAAATTCTCGCCATTCTGCTGAAAGACAAACAGGTTAGGTGCCTGCCTTGTAATTTTTTTTCGAAATTTGTGGTTATTAACAGGGTTCCTCTTGGTCAGAAACCGGACATCAACTGCACCAGCTACTGGACCAGCGGCCAAACATCGAACACCAATAATCGAAATCCAACGACGACCCAATTCACAAAGCTGACAGATGACCCAATTAATACAACAACATCAGAATGTCAGCTGCTCACATTTTGTGTCGGCGACCGAACGGGAACCACAACGAACGCAGAATGTGATGAGGAGCACGATTTCATTTGCGTCTACACACCAAAAAGTGCTGGATTTTTTTCAGACTGATGCGTGTTTTATTTGCAGTTGCAAAAGTTTGGTCGATGCACGATGCTGCCGACACGGTGAAGCAGAAAAGCAGCGTTGCAGACGGTCACCACGTTTGCCACGTGGTTATTCGTAAAGTGTAACTGTATCTTCAACCAAATTGCGTTCATGGTTCTTGCTATTCGTATACATCGCCGCGCTGCCACCCAAACCTCAACCGTATTCTCCTGTAATTGGGGCCCGACTATCAGGGTCCGGTCGATTGGGGCCCGACCTGAAAGTTCACTTTCAGGGTTAGGCTTGGCGTAGGCTGCCCTCATTAAGCCTAATCCCATGTAACCCTGGAAGTAAACCTCTAGTCGGGGCCCCAATTGGTCGGGCCCCATTGTAGGGGGCAAGCCCTCAAACAGCGTGTGCCATTTCCATATCATCGCAGGATGTCACCTGCCTTCCGGCATTGCACGCGTGTCCGGTTCGAGCTCGAATCTGCCCAACAGTCAAATGTCCATTCAATGCATCGTCGGTTACGATTGGCGTGAACAGCTGCAATCGGCGACAGTGAACGTGATCTGTTTGAATGGCCAATGGCTGATCGATGGCGATAGACCCATTCAAGCGTGTCATCCACCGGCAAGAGGACCCATGACTGCGTCACAACCATCTGGTAAGCACATACAGTATAAAGGTGGAGTTATACTTGTTCATTTCGGGCTTGTAGGGCGGACTTATGTAGGTTAAACACGGAAACCGGAACACGGAAATAATTTCCATACAACATCATTTCATCATTTCTGTGTCACGGAAATATTTCCGTGCACGGAATTATTTCCGGTTTCCGTGTTCCGTGGTTTTTTTATTTTCACGGAACACGGAAATATCTCCTTGAGAATTGTTGCTGTTTGCGTCAACACGCAATCTTTTGACTTCAGCGCGCTGACTTTTGTCACCATCACTCGAAAAGCACCGTTTGCATGCCTGCGTTATTTCCGTGTTCCGTGCCACGGAAATATTTCCGTGTTCCGTGAACTTGAAAATTTTTCACGGAACACAAAACACGGAAATATTTCCGTGTTCCGGTTTCCGTGTTCAACCTAAGTCCGCCCGTAGACAATGAGCACAAATTCTTGTTTAAAAATCATATTTTGTGGTAGAGTTGGGGCACTATTTCGATCAGCGTAAGGCCGCACTCAGACAAACGCGAAAAGCGAAAAGCGAAAAGTTTTTCAGCGTAGTCATCATCCACAGCGCACGCCGAACAGCCTCTGAAACATTTTGTTTGAGCATCACTGTGGTTTAGGCCCGTGGTTTAGGAGTTGCTGTTGTGCTGAACTTTTCGCTTTTCGCATTTCGCGTTTGTCTGAGTGCGGCCTAAAAGTTGTTCCCCTGCACCAAATGAACAACTTTTACGCTGGCCGAAATTTGCGCTATAACTCTATCACAAAATATGATTATAACAAAAATTTGTCCTCATTGTCTACACGCCCAAAATGGACAAGTATAACTACAGCTAAGGGTTTGAAGCTAGATTTTGAATCCGGAACTTTCCGGTTTCAAATTATTGATGCCTATAGTAAATTTCTAATTTCGTTGCCTCATGCATTTTTACAGACGCAGGGAAAGTCCCGTTCGAAGTCGAGACACGCAGCTGGCTCGTGTGCGTTTCGAATGTTTCAGTCACACAAGCTGTGTGTGTTAGCTGCTTGGCTTGTTCACTGTGTGTTGAGCTTGTTGCCTGCCTCGACTTCGAACGGGAGATTCGTGCGCCTGTAAAAATGCATGAGGCAACGAAATTAGACTTATTATGGAACATTTTTGCGCAATCCGAAATTATTTCCGGAGACCGCTCAGAGCCATGGCTTAGACCACAGGCCAAACAATAATTGCCTGGTGAGCGCTCTGATCGCAGATGAATATGGACGCAGCTTTCAGAAGCCGCCCCTCTGTACCACTACTTCATACATCATGCTTGAGATTAGGTTTCGTCTGTGGCCTATATACACACCGCAGCTTTGTCTTGATGACATCACCAAACGACACACAATGCGTTTGATTTTCAGCCGATGCATCGCATCCGAATGCCGCATCAACAACGATGCCCATAGCCTTGATCGTAGTCGCAGTGGTTG
Source organism: Rhynchonema sp. JSB1_4 (assembly GCA_030248065.1). NCBI lineage: Eukaryota > Metazoa > Nematoda > Chromadorea > Monhysterida > Xyalidae > Rhynchonema > Rhynchonema sp. JSB1_4. The sequence goes on from JASAMV010006991.1 coordinate 44,796, forward strand.
TCGCGTGTCTCGTCGTACTCACAGTGCTCGTGCTCACCGTTGGAGGCGCGTACGTTGTCGGCAGGAAACGAAAAAAGAACAGATTAAACGCCGTTGAAAGAAGGTGTGTGTGTGTGTGTATTGGCAGTTTAGCGTGTATTTATGTGCAAACTTTTTACTCGATCATATAACCTGTGGTCAGTAGTGAGGTTCAAACGCGGAATCGGGACCAAAACGGTAAATATTCGAGATCGGGATTACAGTTGGGGAGTAGAGTTCGGGACGGGAGCGGGATTAAAAACAATTTTCACAATCGAGATCGGAATTCCGTAACCCTAGAACCAGTATTGCATCCAATCTAGTAACTGGATCAGTCTTTTTCTGCTGACGCGTCTGCTTTATGAAATATTCGAGTGTAGAATTCCTGGAGTGGTGTTGTGCACGGTGTGGAAACAACACATTCATGGTGGTCGATTTCAAAAGGCTTTTGCATAGTTCAAAATATCCAAACGCAAAAACGAGGTGTATATATTATGATCCACATCGATCGGACCGGGACAACTCCGGTAACGTGTTTGATAATGATTTTTGCAAAGCATATGTTGCGTCAACAGCAATAAAATTAGTGAAATACATGCGCACGTCAGCGCCATTCGAGGCCATGCTTTACAAAACGTCCATGATGAACTTTGCAGCACAATTGATCCCTCATCTGATCGAGCGCTTGACCCGGACACCGAAGTGAGCTACAGTAGTCCGATGGAGCAGACATTCAGAGATCGACACATACCAGACTCATCGCTACGACTAGACCTCGAACTGAGTGTCGGGGGTGGGCCGGAGGACACGCTGAGTCAGGCCAGGTTATCGGCGGTGGCTGATGTTTCAATAATTGCACGCTGTCGTTGAACGGTTCACCGTCGACGTTTGGCTTAAATTTGTACGGCTTTATGTGATGATTCAAAGGCTGCTTGTTAGGCTTTGAATTTATGGCTTACTCATAAGAAGCCTATAAGTGCTGGCTTAAGAGCCTGACGCTTTGAAAGGACCTTGGAATAACCCAGAAAAATAACAGATCGAACAAACCCCGTGCGTTCCATTTCAGTCCAATTGACCAAAATTCGAAGGAATCAGCCAGTACGATCATTCAACAGTCAAACACCGTTGGCGCTTCGGCAACAAAGGCACCCAAACCGACAAAACCCGCCACACGAAAGGGACGACAGAAGAAATAACATATCGGCATCAAACCAAAATCCTGGAAATAACAACTGTCCAGACAGAACAAATTGCCCACGGACCTACTGTGAAGGAATCAAAGTGATACATACATACGATATTGATAAACTACATCTGACCTAAAAATCTGCCTCCTATCATCCTTACTTGACCGTTTTGACGGCACCCCATGAACGTGACCTGACGTTGCACAGTAACACTTAGACATCCACAAGATTACAAACCGCGAAATGCATAATTAGCATTTGACTGAAAACACTGAGAAAGTACGGTCAATCGCTTAGGCGTCAGTTGAGATCAGGGTTGGGCAAAAAAAAACGACGGCGTTTTTTTCTTAAAAAACGACGTTTTTAAAAAAAAAAACGCCTGGGTCGTTTTTCGTTTTTTTTAAATCCTGAATTTCCTTGATTTTCCCTGATTTTTCAGGGAAAGTACCCTGATTATCAAGGAAAATCAATTTTTTGTCCCACTTTTTTCAAAAAATTTTCGACCAATTTTTACTTTGTCGAGATACGTCGATATACGGAGTTTGACTTTCAGTGATGACCCCGGCCAAAGTTGGTCCCACGATGCGGGTCTGATATGGGATCTTAGCAACTCGCTAGAAAAGGGTTGAAACCTGTTTATTTTGCCTCAGAACACATAGAATGACTTCATTTAACTACGTTTCCTTCCCAACATGAGCGTTTTCCAATTTTTGGGGGGCACATTTTGGTCATCTGGGCGTTTTAAAAAAAAACATTTTTTTAAAACAAACGTTTTTTAAAAAAAAACGATTTTTGAGAAAAAAACGTTTTTTGCCCAACCCTGGTTGAGATGGTCGACTGTGGTGGTCGTCAACACAGGCCGGAACGCTTGTCTGAGTTGCGTGCATTTTGATGCTTATGCGATACGACATTGCAGCCGCAGAAGAGCGCGAGAAATATCACGACATGATGAAATATAAATTCAGCCCACAAACGCATACGGGGATACCGTGCCTATTGAAGTTGATGACATTCTACAGTCTGGGACGAGCGGCTGACCATCAGCGTTGACGATACGATTATAAGCCAAGAGTACGATTCCACAAAGTCATTTCGGGACGTTTTCATATTTGAGTGATCACGAAAAGAACTATACGAACCACAAGACACTAAACATACAGAGTAAATGCTATACAACATGGCAAAGGAGGTCACAGGCACGTAGTGTACACCAATTCAAGCACACCCTCAGAGTCAAGTATGTCCCAAGACAGCAATATCACCAACAAAAAGTAACTTCAAGCAATATGTTACTGAAAATGTACAGTCACTTTCTCATTATTTGGGCCCGGTCTTTGATTTCACGATCACGATACACACCCGGGTATGTCCACACAGATATGTAGTTCCCCAGAGCTGTTTGTCGCTCCAAGTGGGAATTTTGTGCTTGCCGCCCCAGGGGGCTCTGAACGGAAAATTTATTGATCCGAGTGGTGGGCTCCGGTATGTATCGAAGACAGACTGTAGGTATACTACATTTGATAAACAATGGAGGACAATTAGTCGGACTACAATTTCCTGAGATTGCAAGCTCATCAATGCCACCTTCTCCATCTTTGTCGTCTGCTGTTTCTGTGTCTGATCGTCTTTTTATCGACACAATCGATTCTGGCCAATTCGTGCGTCTCAGGTTCCACCATGTACAGTTCAAAGTCGTGTATACCGACTGCGGCCAGCTGCACTCCGGAGTTCTCAGCAACGATGAAGACCTGCATGAGGGCAGGTAATATCTTTGTAATTTGGCTTATAGTAATGTCGTCAAATCATGCGTCGTCACATTTTGTCGTCAAATCACATGTATTATATTCGCGCTCATTTGGGGCTCATGTATTATTGCGTGTTCGACGACTTTAATTGACGAGGCGATTTTACGACAAAACCATGTATTAGCCAGTAAACCGTGGCCTTTTTGTAGGCTAAGGCTTCTGCAGGACCCGAAATTGGCCGGGCCTGGTCCCGGGACTGAACTGTCGCACTACAGGGCGGTGAGGCCGTATGCTTGATCCACGTCAGCAGGTCCAAACACTGGGCTTTCTCGCGCGCATTTGGGGCCGCTTGATTTGACGATCTGACGACTTGGTTTTGACAGGAAATATTTCCGGATTCCGTATCACCTACTATATACATTGAAAGTTTCGCGGATTCCGGATTTTTTTTCGGCGAGATCGGAAACGTTTTGCATGGAAATTATTTCCGTGTTCCGGATTCCGGATTCAACCCAAGTGCGCCCTTTGTCCTCTGTCTCCTCACCTGTCTGGTCTCATCCGACCGGGATATCCTGAATCTGACCGGTCGCCACCTTCTATGATCGAATTCGACACCTTTCTTCGACAAAGTTGTGCACGACGCATCGGTGACGTCATCAACGCACGCGTGCAGGCTCAGGCCTACAGCAGGGGGGGGCAGTGATTTTGTTTTGGTGGTTTTTTTTTGACATAATCCGGTTGTGCTCAATGTCGATTGTCGCCCAGAAGGTCCGCCGGAGTTAAGGCACAGCGGTTTGATCTACTATTGGTATTTGTATTAGTAGGCGTTGGCCTAGGTCTAGCATTATGCCCAACCTTATGTTTAGGGTTTAGGTGTTATCTGGGGAACAACCAACGAGTCTGAGTCGACAGCCTTTTCACCAGGGCATCAATTTCAGGCATCATTATTTCGTCAAAAATTGGAAAAAATACAAAAAAATTAAATAAAAAAGAGAATACCGACCGTCAGCGGCTTCAAATATTTCTGCTCGCAATTCAAGATCAGCCGGTGCGCGGAATGGGCGCGATCGAAAGGTTAGCACTGATTCGGGGGGTACCCGGCCCCCTAGGTAAACGTCCGCATCCGCTGGAAAACGGAAACTGTTCGTTGTCAGATTTGGAACTTTCGATTCTCACAAGGTATTCAGTGTGTTAACAATGTCTGATTATCTATATGACTACAAACATTGTGTTCCCATCCATCATAAGTTTGCTGTGGTCGATACCAACTCTACCCATACATATCTATCAAAAGTTAAAAATACAAAGATCTGATCAGTCTCAACCCAAATGTTAAAAATCCCAAGCGAGAACTAAAAAGAAAACAATGTGAAAAGTGAAACAAAGCGAGTTCCCCGTTCAGCGCAAGCAAGGCAAGCCTGTGCTTCAGCTGTTAAGCAAACAAAACAGCGCCATAAGCATCTTCTAGGTGTCGAGAACCGAACACAGAGGCCCCCTCAACACAAGCCTGGCTGGCAAGCCTTGTCCGAAAACAAGGCCACTCCGAAAACCCCACCTCGAGCCTGAACCCCGGTCGCTCTGTTGCCAATGCGCCCGTTGTGCGTTTCGAATGGAATCGCATTGCCAGTGGCTGGCGTGAACGACTCCCATTTACAACTGGCTAGAAGGGGGTGGCTAGAAGTCGGTCAAACAAACGTATAAATGGAAGAATATGCTTGTGCAAAAAGGTGGCAGAACTGAGAAAATATAAAGCTCTCTCTCTCTCTCGCGATTGCCGAGAAAACAAACAACACTGCTGATTGTAGCAATAATAGCGCAAGCTTGGCCTTGTGTGTGTCAGTGAGAAGGATAAAAAGCTGTTGCCACAGTGTTGTTTTTAGAGCCATCTGTGCGTTGTTTGAAATTAAACTGAAATGTGAAATGCTGCCGAACCGGCAGCCAGATGGTGTGCCAAAAATATACATGAAAAGTCGAATTTCGTCCTTTGTAGCAACGAAGGCCGCAGACGATACTAGGTATAATTTTTGGGCACACGGTCGCGCTTGTGGCGTTGATAGTATAATTTGTGAACGCATCGGCTGCCAACAAATTGCGAAAAATTGCTTTCTAAAACACTCCGGAAGCAAAAAAGCGCCCTCGGCTTCGAGCAGATGCGGCCAAACAAATCAGCTTGGTGGTAGCCAATGCTTTTTTCAAATTCATACTTGATGACCAATCACAGCCGAGCGCCTCGCACGCGTCCTCGAATTCAAATCCCGCCTCCACAACGGGCACTTTCAGCGATCGAGCCACTGGAATGCTCATTTCGAACGGAATCGCTGAAAAAAATGGCGCACTTGGAAATTTTAAATTGCCTTATTCACGTATTTATTGTTTCTTTATATTTTGTGTTTTATTCGCGTGTAGAACTCTTCAACCATTGTACTATTTTCAGCCACTCTTCATTGTAATTTACTTCCACTACCTCCCAAAGTTTGGACTGCAAGTCCCTCTTGGACTGAAATGGCTGTTTAGCCGATTTGATCTCCACACTAAAGTGATTTGCTCCTAGGGAGGAGTTGAAGTGGAACAGAGGCTCACGGGCAATTGAGCAAGACCAGTTTGAGCAAGACCACTTTGAGCAAGAAAAAAAGAGCAGAGCCAAAAGGGCAAAGCCCAAATAAGGGCAAGACCAAAAGGGCAAAGCCCAAATAAGGGCAAGACCAAAAGGGCAAAGCCCAAATAAGAGCAAGACCAAAAGGGCAATACCAAAAGGGCAATACTAAAAGGGCAATACCAAAAGGGCAATACCAAAAGGGCAAGACCAAAAGGGCAAACCACCGCCGGGCGGGGGGGCGCCGACCGACAGAAACAAACAAGCGCACGTAATCCGAAAAATCCAAACACAAAATTCCATCAAACTCCGATCTCGCCAAAAAACCACCGCAAACTCATATATATAGATACAACCAAATATTCCTTCAAACCACCAATCCAATAAGCGCCCCAATCGCGCAGAAACCCATACCTGCACGATCACACCCCTCACCCCCTAGCACACACCCGACCACCCGCCATTCTCCTCAAACTACCTTCCCGCAAAAACCACGTTACTCAATACAACTATCAAAACCCTCTCAAAAATCTCAACACACAAAAACAAGCCCCAAAAGCCAAAAAACAATACACAAGACACGCATGATTGACATTACTATAAGCAAATTAAAAGATATTACCTCCCCTTATGCAGGTCTTCATCGTTGCTGAGAACTCCGGAGTGCAGCTATCAGCGGTCGGCACAGACTTTGAACTGTACAGGTGGAACCTGAGACGCACGAATTGGCCAGAATCGATTGTGTCGATAAAAAGACGATCAGACACAGAAACAGCAGACGACAAAGATGGAGAAGGTGGCATTGATGAGCTTGCAATCTCAGGGAAATTGTAGTCCGACTTATTGTCCTCCATTGTTTATCAAATGTATTATACCTACAGTCTGTCTTCGATACATACCGGAACTCACCACTCGGATCAATAAAATAATTTTCCGTTCAGAGCCCCCCTGGGGCTGCAAGCACAAAATTCCCACTCGGGAGCGACAAACAGCTCTATTTTGGGGAACTCTTTCTGTAAGTGGACATACCCGGGTGTGTATCGTGATCGTGAAATCAAAGACCGGGCCCAAATAATGAGAAAGTGATTGTACATTTTCATTAACATATTGCTTGAAGTTACTTTTTTGTTGGTGATTTTGCTGTCTTGGGACATATACTTGACTCTGAGGGTGTGCTTGAATTGGTGTACACTACGTGCCTGTGACCTACCTTTTGCCATGTTGTATAGCATTTACTTTTCTGTATGTTTAGTGTCTTGTGGTCTCGTATAGTTCTTTTTTCGTGATCACTCAAATATAAAAACGTCCGGAAATGACTTTGTGGAATCGTACTCTTGGCTTATAATCGTATCGGTCAACGCTGATGGCTCAGCCTGCTCGTCCCAGCTACTGTAGAATGTCATCAACTTCAATAGGCACGGTATCCCCGTAAATGCGTTTTTGTGGCTGAATTTCATATTTCATCATGTCGTGATATTTCTCGCGCTCTTCTGCATGGCTGCAATGTCGTATCGCATAAGCATCAAAATGCACGCAACTCAGACAAGCGTTCCGGCCTGTCTTGACGACCACCACAGTCGACCATCTCAACCAGGGTTGGGCAAAAAACGTTTTTTTCTCAAAAATCGTTTTTTTTTAAAAAAGGTTTTTTTTTAAAAAAACGTTTTTTTAAAACGCCCAGATGACCAAAATATGCCCTCAAAAATTTGAAAACGCTCATGTTGGGAAGGAAACGTAGTTAAATGAGTCATTTCTATGTGTTCTGAGGCAACAGGTTTCAACCCTTTTCTAGCGAGTTGCTAAGATCCCATATCAGACCCGCATCGTGGGACCAACTTTGGCCGGGGTCATCACTGAAAGTCAAACTCCGTATATCGCGTATATCGCTAAGTAAAAATTCGTCGAAAATTTTTTGAAAAAAGTGGGACAAAAAATTGATTTTCTTTCTTAATCAGGGTACTTTCCCTGAAAAATCAGGGAAAATCAAGGTATTTTTAGGATTTAAAAAAAAACGAAAAACGACCCAGGCGTTTTTTTTTAAAAAGGTGGTTTTTGAAAAAAACGCCGTCGTTTTTTTTTTGCCCAACCCTGATCTCAACTGACGCCTAAGCGATTGACCGTACTTTCTCAGTTTTTTCAGTCAAATGCTAATTATGCATTTCGCCGTTTGTAATCTTTGGATGTCTAAGTGTTACTGTGCAACTTCAGGCCACGTTCATGGGGTGCCGTCAAAACGGTCAAGTAAGGATGATAGGAGGCAGATTTTTAGGTCAGATGTAGTTTATCAATATCGTATGTATGTATCACTTTGATTCCTTACAGTAGGTCCGTGGGCAATTTGTTCTGTCTGGACAGTTGTTATTTCCAGGATTTTGGTTTGATGCCGATATGTTATTTCTTCTGTCGTCCTTTTTCGTGTGGCGGGTTTGGTCGGTTTGGGTGCTTTTGTTGCCGAAGCGCCAACGGTGTTTGACTGTTGAATGATCGTACTGGCTGATTCCTTCGAATTTTGGTCAATTGGACTGAAATGGAACGCATGGGGTTTGTTCGATCTGTTATTTTTCTGGGTTATTCCAAGGTCCTTTCAAAGCGTCAGGCTCTTAAGCCAGCACTTATAGGCTTCTTATGAGTAAGCCATAAATTCAAAGCCTAACAAGCAGCCTTTGAATCATCACATAAAGCCGTACAAATTTAAGCCAAACGTCGACGGTGAAGCGTTCAACGACAGCGTGCAATTATTGAAACATCAGCCACCGCCGATAACCTGGCCTGACTCAGCGTGTCCTCCGGCCCACCCCCGACACTCAGTTCGAGGTCTAGTCGTAGCGATGAGTCTGGTATGTGTCGATCTCTCAATGTTTGCTCCATCGGACTACTGTAGCTCACTTCGGTGTCCGGGTCAAGCGCTCGATCAGATGAGGGATCAATTGTGCTGCAAAGTTCATCATGGACGTTTTGTAAAGCATGGCCTCGAATGGCGCTGACGTGCGCATGTATTTCACTAATTTTATTGCTGTTGACGCAACATATGCTTTGCAAAAATCATTATCAAACACGTTACCGGAGTTGTCCCGGTCCGATCGATGTGGATCATAATATATACACCTCGTTTTTGCGTTTGGATATTTTGAACTATGCAAAAGCCTTTTGAAATCGACCACCATGAAAGTGTTGTTTCCACACCGTGCACAACACCACTCCAGGAATTCTACACTCGAATATTTCATAAAGCAGACGCGTCAGCAGAAAAAGACTGATCCAGTTACTAGATTGGATGCAATACTGGTTCTAGGGTTACGGAATTCCGATCTCGATTGTGAAAATTGTTTTTAATCCCGCTCCCGTCCCGAACTCTACTCCCCAACTGTAATCCCGATCTCGAATATTTACCGTTTTGGTCCCGATTCCGCGTTTGAACCTCACTACTGACCACAGGTTATATGATCGAGTAAAAAGTTTGCACATAAATACACGCTAAACTGCCAAACACACACACACACCTTCTTTCAACGGCGTTTAATCTGTTCTTTTTTCGTTTCCTGCCGACAACGTACGCGCCTCCAACGGTGAGCACGAGCACTGTGAGTACGACGAGACACGCGACAACCACTGCGACTACGATCAAGGCTATGGGCATCGTTGTTGATGCGGCATTCGGATGCGATGCATCGGCTGAAAATCAAACGCATTGTGTGTCGTTTGGTGATGTCATCAAGACAAAGCTGCGGTGTGTATATAGGCCACAGATGAAACCTAATCTCAAGCATGATGTATGAAGTAGTGGTACAGAGGGGCGGCTTCTGAAAGCTGCGTCCATATCTCATCTGCCATCAGAGCGCTCACCAGGCAATTATTGCTTGGCCTGCGTCTCAGCCATGGCTCTAAGCGGTCTCCGGAAATAATTTCGGATTGCGCAAAAATGTTCCATAATAAATCTGATTTCGCTTGCCTCATGCATTTTTACAGGCGCACGAATCTCCCGTTCGAAGTCGAGGCAGGCAACAAGCTCAACACACAGTGAACAAGCCAAGCAGCTAACACACACAGCTTGTGTGACTGAAACATTCGAAACGCACACGAGCCAGCTGCCGTGTTCTCGACTTCGAACGGGACTTTCCCTGCGTCTGTAAAAATGCATGAGGCAACGAAATTAGAAATTTACTATAGGCATCAAGAATTTGAAACCGGAAAGTTCCGGATTCAAAATCTAGCTTCAAACCCTTAGCTGTACTTATACTTGTCCATTTTGGGCGTGTAGTAAATTAGGACAAATTTTTGTTATAATCATATTTTGTGATAGAGTTATAGCGCAAATTTCGGCCAGCGTAAAAGTTGTTCATTTGGTGCAGGGGAACAACTTTTAGGCCGCACTCAGACAAACGCGAAATGCGAAAAGCGAAAAGTTCAGCACAACAGCAACTCCTAAACCACGGGCCTAAACCACAGTGATGCTCAAACAAAATGTTTCAGAGGCTGTTCGGCGTGCGCTGTGGATGATGACTACGCTGAAAAACTTTTCGCTTTTCGCTTTTCGCGTTTGTCTGAGTGCGGCCTTACGCTGATCGAAATAGTGCCCCAACTCTACCACAAAATATGATTTTTAAACAAGAATTTGTGCTCATTGTCTACGGGCGGACTTAGGTTGAACACGGAAACCGGAACACGGAAATATTTCCGTGTTTTGTGTTCCGTGAAAAATTTTCAAGTTCACGGAACACGGAAACATTTCCGTGGCACGGAACACGGAAATAACGCAGGCATGCAAACGGTGCTTTTCGAGTGATGGTGACAAAAGTCAGCGCGCTGAAGTCAAACGTTTGCGTGTTGACGCAAACAGCAACAATTCTCACGGAGATATTTCCGTGTTCCGTGAAAATAAAAAAATCACGGAACACGGAAACCGGAAATAATTCCGTGCACGGAAATATTTCCGTGACACGGAAATGATGAAATGATGTTGTATGGAAATTATTTCCGTGTTCCGGTTTCCGTGTTTAACCTACATAAGTCCGCCCTACAAGCCCGAAATGAACAAGTATAACTCCACCTTTATACTGTATGTGCTTACCAGATGGTTGTGACGCAGTCATGGGTCCTCTTGCCGGTGGATGACACGCTTGAATGGGTCTATCGCCATCGATCAGCCATTGGCCATTCAAACAGATCACGTTCACTGTCGCCGATTGCAGCTGTTCACGCCAATCGTAACCGACGATGCATTGAATGGACATTTGACTGTTGGGCAGATTCGAGCTCGAACCGGACACGCGTGCAATGCCGGAAGGCAGGTGACATCCTGCGATGATATGGAAATGGCACACGCTGTTTGAGGGCTTGCCCCCTACAATGGGGCCCGACCAATTGGGGCCCCGACTAGAGGTTTACTTCCAGGGTTACATGGGATTAGGCTTAATGAGGGCAGCCTACGCCAAGCCTAACCCTGAAAGTGAACTTTCAGGTCGGGCCCCAATCGACCGGACCCTGATAGTCGGGCCCCAATTACAGGAGAATACGGTTGAGGTTTGGGTGGCAGCGCGGCGATGTATACGAATAGCAAGAACCATGAACGCAATTTGGTTGAAGATACAGTTACACTTGACGAATAACCACGTGGCAAACG
>JASAMV010006992.1:0-27806 GCA_030248065.1 Rhynchonema sp. JSB1_4
CAGCTAGCTAGCTTTCTTGCTCGGACCAACTACATCACTGGTCCCGCCCGACCACGGGGCCTGGGGCTTTTAGGGTCCCGACCACGGGGCCTGGGGCTTTTAGGGTTGGGGCCAATGACCCCCTGGGGCCTCCCCCTGGGGCTTTTAGGGACGGGGCCCGGGGCTTTTAGGGACGGGGCCTGGGGCCCCCGGCTGGGGCTTTTAGGGCAACTCTTTTTTACCCTTACCCTAACCTAAACAGGCCATTTTTAGGGGCATTATTGAACGTGATTTCTTTAGTCGGGGGAGGGGGGTCAAATAAAAAATAGAACCCTCCCCCCGCCCCATTCATTAACCCCATCCCCATAAAGTGAACACCACCAAAGTGACCCCAGTGAAAAAAAAGAACCCGTACCCGATACGATACCCGACCCGATACGGTAATTTTTCTTTACCAAATTGAAGGGGAGGAGGGAAGGTTCGGTTCGGTCTGGTCCCACTCAATCGGTAACAAACTCAAATGGATTGCACGCTCAATTGCATATTGAAAAATTATCCAATTTTTAGCAGTGCAGTGTCGTTCCTGGTCCGCCGAGACGGTTAGCGTACCTACCCATTTCTTCGGAGAGGCGGTTCGTTCGTATAGGTATTTGCCTGCCATTTCCTCGCGTAAGAAAGTTCCTTGTGCGAACATTCTGATTGCGTGGGTCTTTTCCTCGCATTTTCTCGTGCTGCAACACTTCCTCGCATCCATAGTTAACGAATATTTGATGGTTTTTCCTATGTCAATAGCCTAAAGTAAGGCGTGAAGTTACCAAAACCTGCGCATGACCTTAGCTTCTTGATACCTAACTAATCAATCACCTATTGCAGGAAGAACCACGAAGTTAGTGTGAAAACAGACTCATCTGTGTGTGATCACAACTGGTTTATTACCCACGTAGTAACTAAAGGTGACTTTTTGCAAGATGTCAGATGTCCTCATTATCAGTTAAGATTAAATAAGCCAGATTTTTGCATGTTCCCATGGTTTTTGGATCAGAAGTCGACCGCGTAATTCAGTCAGCGTACAATCTTCCCCCCAGCTGCCCAACCCTGGAAGGCTGATTATATGCATGCTACAGCACGTGTAATCAGCCTTCCTCAGATTGGGCCTTGGCTGGGGGAAGGCTGATTATGGCTTCGTTTAACTTTGTAATCAGTCTTCCGCCAGAGCCTCTGCAGGGTCACCGGACGGTTGATGGAACACTGATTACTATTGTAATCAGTGCATCCTGCAGAGGCTCTGGGGGAAGACTGATTATGGATTTGAAAACAAAACGGATTAAACGGAATCCGCAAAATCAGCCTTCCCCCATTGCCGTTTCCCGGGAAAACTGATTACGAGTGCTATGCATGCCACGCATGTATTCAGCCTAAGCCCAAGCCTAAATTTAAGCCTGAGTCAAGGCCCAAGCCTAAATATGTGCGCAAACGTTAGTCTAATTATAAAAATGGAAAGTTGTGACAGATTAATATTATCTATTAGTAGAAGACACTATAAAAAGTGAGAGCTTGATGAAGGCAGCAATGAAAAGGAAAAAACAGAGAAATAAATGAAGGCAAAAACGCGAGCAAGAGCAAATTTAAAAAATTGCGCAAAAATAAAAACTTTTTTTGCAAAATACCAAATAAACTAAAGACTAGCCCCATAAAAAGCAGAGAAAAAACGAGTTCCTAGAGAATCGGCTTTTACAACCATTTTCTAGACTAGGAAAATTAGAAATTAAATTAACGAAAGAAGAAATTAATAATAGCTAGATAAATGGCTGCCTTGTTTCGGCCATGAATGTAGACAAGCACCGATTCAGAATAGCACTTAGGCCTGTACTCAAAAAAGTACACCCAGGCGGGTCTTCAGCAGTGTTCGAACGGGATCCCGATCCCGATCCCGGCATTTTGAAAAAGACAATCCCGATCCCGATCCCGCCCAAAAAAGTACCGGGATCGGGATTAAGTTTTGAGACCAAAAAGCAAAAAAATTATGCAATTATAATTCGCCAAGCTGTTGTAAGGGTGCGGCCATGCAAACGCGGGCGCGGGTCGCGGGTCAGAAAAATGCTCTATATGTCCAACAACCGCTCCGTGTTTGCATGCCGCACTTGCGGGTCGCGGTTTGCGGGTCACTTGGAACATTTGTTTGGCTGCAACACACAAAAATTAACCAATCCGCGTCCAGCCAACGTCGCAGACTGCCGTAGCACAGCGCTGATTGGTTCATTTTTGTGTGTGATAGCTAAATAAATGTTTCAAGTGACCCGCAAACCGCGACCCGCAAGTGCGACCATGCAAACGCGGGGCGGTCATTGGACATAGAATTATTGCTGACGCGGCCCAATCGTGTTTGCGTGGCCGCGCCCCTAAGAGGTGCTCGACGGCTGATTCCAAGCGTGATGAAACCGCAAGCACCACCACTCGCGAACAAGTCGAGCTAGAACACTGAACGGTTATACAAAGTTGCATCGAACGAAGGGACTCAGTTTCGAGGAAATGTTGTCATGGTGGGCAACAAATGCGGCAAAGTTTCCGCGACCAGCACGTCTAGCTTCCAAATATCTAAGCGCTCCGCTTACGAGCGTGCCTTATGAACAGCTCTTTTCCAGTGCAGCTGATTTGTTTGATGGCAAAAGATACTGCTTGAAACCAGAAAATGGTGAAATGCCTGTCTTCTTGTCAAAGACTTTGCCATTGATCGACTACAATTATGATCTTTGAACTTATCCGTCTTCAGCTATTCTCGATTTTCAATCGGCTTTAATCACTATTCCGGGTGTTTATCCATGTGTGATAAACATGTTTCATGGTTGTCTGTGACATTAACGTGCATCTTATGCATAAAATGATACAAACTATTGCCTTTGGACTATCTGGTCAATCCCGATCCCGATCCCGGGATTCCGGGTTTTCAAAACCGGGATCCCGATCCCGACACTTTCTTGATCCCAATCCCGATCCCGGGATTAAAAATGAATCCCGTTCGAACACTGGTCTTCAGTACATCCTGCTGTTCTACCTGCAACTAACTGGGGCAAAAAGGGTAAATTTTAAAAAACCAGAAGGCAAAAACTGAGGCTGAAGATAAAAACAAGCGCGATCAGGGCAGGAAAATACATAAAAAAACATGTGTAAATACGTGAATGGCGGAGCAAAAAAAGCCAGAGCTCAAACCTAAGCCCAAGCCTTGGTTCAGGACTAAGTTACAGGTGGATTCCGTTTAATCCGTTTTACTTTCCAGTCCATAATCAGTCTTCCCCCCAGCACGCAAAAATCCATTTAATCCGTTTTATTTATAATCAGTCTTCCCGGCACGCACCGGACGGAACCGAACCTTCCCTCCCTCCCCTTCAATTTGGTAAAGAAATTTCACCACACAAAATTAAAAAACACTGGGAGCCGGGTTTGGACGGCCCGGCCCGAATTTTTTGTCATAATTTTTGCGATTTTTTTGAACTTATTTTTTGGGTTGAAAATTCATTGTTTTCCATGAAAAAGTCTTCAGATAGACAATACTGCGTAAAAAACCTAAATAGAAGGGGGGGGCTCTATTAATTCACTGACCCCATTTTGGGGGGCTCTATTACGGGGGGGGGGCTCTATTCCGGGGGGCCTCTATTAATTCACTGACCCGAACCTGAAAAATTGTTCCCAGAAATACCCCCAAAAACCCCTAAAAATGGGCTTGAAAGGATGTTTTTTCGCTTGTAATCGCATTTATTCGTGTCGCAGGTCCCCCCCAAATTCATCTACCGTAAAAACCTAAATAGAAGGGGGGGGGGCTCTATTAACTCACTGACCCCATTTTGGGGGGGCTCTATTACGGGGGGGGGGCTCTATTCCGGGGGGGCCTCTATTAATTCACTGACCCGAACCTGAAAAATTGTTCCCAGAAATACCCCCCAAAAACCCCTAAAAAGAGGTTTGAAAGGATGTTTTTTCGCTTGTAATCGCATTTATTCGTGTCTATTCGTCAATAGGAGGCGTATTATGTGCTCTGAACGAACAACAAACGTGCATAAATGTACCTGTACACCACTATCAAGCCTTAATACACTACAGTATAGGGGATGTTACTTACCGGGGGGGGGCTCTATTCCGGGGGGGCCTCTATTAATTCACTGACCCCTTTTTGGGGGGGCTGTATTACGGGGGGGGCTCTATTCCGGGGGGGCTGTATTTAGGTTTTTACGGTATCTATCGTCAACACTTTTTGATTTCATCTATCTATCGTCAACACATATGGGCAAATCTATCTATCGTCAACAAATTTTGAGAACAATCTATCTATCGTCAACACATTTCGAACCCAAAATTGACATCTTTGCCTCAAAATCGGTATTTTTCACCACAAATAGGCAAAAATCGCGCGCTAGGCTCGGATTTAGTACATCTATACACATTTTCATTAATATTTACACATTATTACCTACTTAATGCACTATACTATACCTTGATTTTTGGCGACCCCCCACCATCTATCTATCGTCAACAAGTTTGGGTCGACCCCCCCCCCCAGATTTCGGACTTGGGTCATCTATCTATCGTCAACACATTTCGGGTCCCAATCTATCTATCGTCAACACCCTGACCAAGTACTACACTGCCTAAAAGTGCAAAAAATTACGCGCTGCGCGCGATATACATGTATGTACTTATGTATAGCACATAAAAATAGGCACCCGAAAAAAACTTGTATGTACCCTACCTGCCCCGAAAAATCTCCCCTCCCTCAAACTGAGTCCCCCATAATTCCAGGTACACTACCCCCAACCCGCCCCGGATTTTACCCCCTATATACCGTACCCGCCCCGCCAAAATAGCCACAGCACTGCTGGGGAGGACGTCTGTTCCCCCTCCATGATGACAGTTATGAATGAACTTGATGTTGATGATATGATATGTGCATGCAAACAGCATTGCAGAAAACAGAATTGTGCATTCCAAAATGTGAAAAACGCCTCAAGTGGGTGGAAACAAACGACACAAAGATGTTTAGTGACACTCTCAGTGATGTGGTTGGGGGGTATGGGGGTATTACCCCCGAACTGCTAGGTAGCTTTCTTGCTCCGAAACCCAAACCCCCCCAAACTGGCAAGGTAGCTTTCCCCACCAAGTCAAAAAAGTGTTGATTTTAGTGCCAAAATGACCATTTTATGGGCTAAAATGGTCAAATTTTCTCACACGTGCACAAAAATACGCATTTTAAGGCTTATTTTAGCACAATTTCGACCAATTTTTATATCCCTATTTTTGACTTCTGGACCAATACCCCCAAATCGGAGTACCCGGCTAACTAGCTAGCTTTCTTGCGCCGGACCCCTCCAGCCAGCTAGCTTTCTTGCTCGGACCAACTACATCACTGCTTTCGATGCCTTCCAAAAAACTGGGCAACCCCCCTTTTTTGCTGGTAAAAAAACCGGCAACCCCTCTATTTTTTTCTAATGCCAAAAAAATTGGTACATATATTATTTTGGCTCCCGTGAATGTCTGGCTGTATTGCGGGGGGGGGCTCTATTCCGGGGGGCTGTATTTAGGTTTTTACGGTACTTGCCACCCAGTGTAGTACTTGGTCAGGGTGTTGACGATAGATAGATTGGGACCCGAAATGTGTTGACGATAGATAGATGACCCAAGTCCGAAATCTGGGGGGGTCGACCCAAACTTGTTGACGATAGATAGATGGTGGGGGGCAGTGCTGTGGCTGGGGGGGGGGGGGGGGGGGTCCCCCCCCCCCAATGGTACCCTACCCGCCCCGGCCTGGTACGCTACCCCCCTATCCGCCCCGCTCCGGTACCCTACCCCCCTACCCGCCCCGCCCTGGTACCCTACCCGCCCCGATTTTTTCCCTCAAAATACCCATTTTTCGGTCAAAAATGCCCAAATTTCGACCGAAAACCCTAAAAAGTGCAAAAAATCGCGCGCTGCGCGCGATATATGCACGTTATAGCATATAAAAACAGGCACCCGAAAAAACTTGTGTTGTACCCTACCCGCCCCGCAAAAGTAGCCACAGCACTGCCCCCCCCAACCACATCACTGGGCGGGACCCTAAAAGCCCCGGGCCCCAGGCCCCGTGGTCGGGACCCTAAAAGCCCCAAATGTGTGATTTTTAGGTCAATATTCTCAAAAGTCCCCAAAATGCCCTTTTTATGAAGAATTTTTTCCAAAAAGGGGCAAAAATAGGTCAAATTTTCTACCTCAAAAAGTGACTTTTTCCCGAATTTGGGTCTTCCCCCTTTCCCCCCCTCGGGGGTACACTATCCCCCTCCGAAAAAAATGGAGGGTCCGCTATCTCCCTCTCCGGACCAGGAACTACACTGTACTAAGATGTACACGCGCGGATTTTTTGCCTATTTGGGACAAAAATACCGATTTTGAGCCATTTTGATTCAAAAATACCCATTTTGGGGTCGAAATGTGTTGACGATAGATAGATTGTTCCCAGAATTTGTTGACGATAGATAGATTTGCCCATAAGTGTTGACGATAGATAGATCAAATCAAAAAGTGTTGACGATAGATAGATGAATTTGGGGGGACCCCCCCCCACCCCGTACCCCCTACCCAGCCTCCGGAAGGTTGCAAGGTACCACTGAGGTCCAAAAAGGGTGTTTTTTGCATGCATTATACTGCAAATTTGGCCGAAAAATTGGTACTTTCTTGCATTTTGGCCGAAAATTTGCCTAAAATACCGATAAAATGGAGGTTTGCGCGCGGAGCGCGCGATGCTGCGTGGCTTGTCGACTGTGTGTTGTCTCTGTTGCCTGCCTCGACTTCGAACGGGAGTTTCCCTGCGTCTGTAAAAGTGTATGAGGCAACGAAATTAGAAATTTACCATACCGCCTGTTCCCCCTCCGGAGCAGGAACTACACTGAGCTGGAGGCAGTGGTGTAGCTCAGGCGGGGCGGCAACCTACTGTACCACCAAAAATGTGGGGCGGCAACCTACCTACTGTGCCGGCCGAGGTGTGGGGGGAATAAAAATTTCTAGGTCTTGTCCGGTCCAACCATTGGGGCCGGATACCTCAGATCTCTCCCACCCAGCAGTGTAGTTCCTGGTCCGGAGGGGGAGATAGCGGACCCTCCGTTTTTTTCGGAGGGGGAGATAGTGTACCCCCGAAGGGGGGGAAGGGGGGGGGAAGACCCAAATTCGGGAAAAAGTCACTTTTTGAGGTAGAAAATTTGACCTATTTTTGCCCTTTTTTCGAAAAAATTCTTCATAAAAAGGGTATTTTGGCGACTTTTGAGAACATTGACCTGAAAATCACACATTTTAGGCCTAAAAATGCCCATTTTAGGCCTAAAAATGGCCATTTTAGGCAAAAATTGGGGGAGATAGTGTACCCGGAGGGGGAGATAGGGGGATAGTGTACCACCCGAGGGGGAGATAGCGTACCCGAGGGGGGGACCCCCCCTCCCCCCCCAGGAACTACACTGCCACCCAGGGTAGTACTGGGGGGGGTCCCCCCCAAATTCATCTATCTATCGTCAACACTTTTTGATTTCATCTATCTATCGTCAACACTTATGGGTTAATCTATCTATCGTCAACAAATTTTGGGAACAATCTATCTATCGTCAACACATTTCGAACCCAAAATTGACATTTTTGACTCAAAATGGCTCAAAATCGGCATTTTTCACCCCAAATTGGCAAAAAATCGCGCGCTACGCGCGGATTTAGTACATCTAAGTACATTTTCATTAATATTTACACATTATTATCAACTTAGTACACTATACTATACCTTGATTTTTGGCGACCCCCCCCACCATCTATCTATCGTCAACAAGTTTGGGTCGACCCCCCCCCAGATTTCGGACTTGGGTCACCTATCTATCGTCAACACATTTCGGGTCCCAATCTATCTATCGTCAACACCCTGACCAAGTACTACACTGCTCCCACCCCCAGATCTCTGGGTCTGCTGCGGATGTGGTGTTTATTGAGCTCTTAACGGGTAAAAACGTTTGAAAAATGAAATGACCGAGTTTTCTTTACAGGTGTTCACTGGAAGTAGTGTGACCCTCCACGGGTAAAAAACGTCTGGAATAACATCGTTTTGTTTTGAATATCGATCGACCAGCAGGCCCATTAAAAGTCAAACATGGGTGAACAAATGACGTTCAAGGGAAATCTGAAGGGTCACAATGGCTGGGTGACACAGATCGCGACCACACCGCGACATCCCGATATGATCATCTCCGCATCGCGCGGTTCGTTGTTTTATTTTGGAATAAAAATCTACGGCAATTTTTGAGAGTATGGGTTCGCTCGCAACCAGTATCAAGATTGATAATAGGATTTGGCCTGTCCTGTGTTAATTACCGTTGGATGAACAATGTCAGTTTTCGAGATGATGCGAATAATTTTTACCAGCATGAAATTCAAAAAATCACATGACCAAAACCGACAACGTACTAATACCAACTTTCCTGAATGATGCCGGCCGCAACTGTTGTCTTTTGCAGACAAGAAGATCATCATGTGGAAATTGAACCGTGACGACAACAACACGACCGGCATTCCGCAACGTGCACTGCACGGACACGGACATTTCGTCACCGATGTGGTCAGTGCACTGGACTTTGAAACAGTTGACAAATTGGCGTCGATTTTCATCTTGTGTTTTCTTCACTGAAGTGCGCAAAACTACAAGCAAATGTGAAACTGACATGAACGGAGATAAATAAATAGCAGCTATTTTTTTGAACTGGATTGTGATCATTTCAGGTGATGTCGTCCGACGGCCAGTTTGCGTTGTCGGGGTCATGGGACAAAACGCTGCGACTCTGGGACTTGAACACGTAAGTTGTTAAAGGGACTGTGGCTATTCGCCTTCACGGGTTAGGTCCGAAAAAAATGTCCATTTCTATCGTCAACTTATTGCCCAGTTATGAGACAGTAAAATAACGTCCGTTTGCAGCGGTCAGACGACACGTCGTTTCGTCAACCACACCAAGGACGTGCTGTCGGTGGCGTTCTCGGCCGACAATCGCCAAATCGTGTCCGCCTCGCGTGACAAGTCCATCAAACTGTGGAACACGCTCGCACAATGCAAATACACCATCACCGTTGGTCATATTGCTTTTGTGTGGGTGTTTCTTGATCCCGGATAACCTCATTTTCGAGGCGATTAAAATGTTGGGTTACGCCAAACTTGCTGATGGATGGTCTGGCCCGATCGCGTGAGTTTTTTTTTGAAGTCAGGGTATTTCGAGATTACCTAATGCCAGTAATTTCGACCGGTCGGTTGAAAAGAATTGTTTACGGACAAAGTGATGCGCTGGTCGGAGTTGCCCTAGTGCTGGAGTGCTATCAACAAATATTAAATATTATCATTTCAAAAACAAGACAAGTCGAACCAATCGCCTAATTTGATGTCGGTGATCTTCATAACGTTATTCAACTTTGTGCATCTGTCTGCATTCGCAGGACGATTGTCACACCGAGTGGGTGTCGTGCGTGCGCTTCTCACCGAGCAACCAGAATCCGATCATTGTCAGCGCTGGATGGGACAAAGTGGTATGTCCCTAAAAGGAACTGTGCTGTGTATTTTTGCTTGCCCGTTCTCACAGGCGGATGGTGCACCAGGTCATCCTCAGTGCGAATGCACCAGACAACCACGTAATCCCAAAAGCTTCCTTCAGTTGTTTTATGCTCCGTAAAGCATCACTACTTTACCGTAAATAATCGTGGTTGTGTGGCTTTTCGACACATTTATGTAGGACTGCCTTTCAGGTGAAAGTGTGGAATTTGGCCAACTGCAAGCTCAAGACCAACCACTACGGCCATAACGGATATTTGAACGCGGTGACGGTCAGCCCGGATGGCTCCTTGTGCGCGTCGGGTGGCAAGGTTGGACCGGGGTTTTTTGACCGTGATTTTCCACGGCCTGCAAGGTGCCGTGTTCTGTCATTCTCGTTGCTGTTCTAAAAAGTCGCGTAGGTAGGTTGTTTGTCGCCTAGTGCTTCATTTAACTGCAGAATTCTTCGCCATCAGTAATTTGCACACAATGTTTTATACTTGGTTTCAAATATGGGCTTCTCAGTTACATCTATAGTTTTGATATTAAACTTTCTCATACCTTCAGGACGGTTCGGCGATGTTGTGGGATTTGAACGAGGGCAAACATCTGTACACGTTGGACGGGCACGACATCATCAACGCGCTCTGCTTCAGGTTCAGTTGCTTGTTAATGTTCAGATCGGGTCCATTTGTTGTGAATCCAGTGCCAACTTTCGACAATTTTCCTTTCAGTCCCAATCGATATTGGCTGTGCGCTGCTGTTGGACCGGTGATCAAGTTGTGGGTTAGTTGGTGTGCAATAGTGCTAGTATTGTTTTGCCCAAAGACGAACGAACGAGCGTACACCACAATTTGTCGAACATGAAAATGAAGTTCTAGCGATATCTAGTTCTCCAGGATCTGGAAGACAAGCGCATTGTCGACGAGCTGAAGCCGGATGTTCTGTCGTCATCTGCCGGTGCCAAGGCCGCACCACCGCAGTGCACGTCGTTGGCCTGGTCAGCTGATGGACAGACGTTGTTCGCTGGTGGGTGATTGTGCGGTGGCAGAACCGTACCTGCTAGGTATCTCTTCGGGCAATAGTGCCGTTGCATATATATGAAGAACCAAAAAGTCGTAATACCCGCCCGGATACCCTGGCCGATAGTTCAGGATGTACCAGTGGTGTCGTTGAGAAATCGAAATTTTCACATACCCACCTCAATTTTCGGGAAATTTTCCATACATACCCCCAAAAGTCAAAAATTTCCCATACCAGGGTGGTAGGGTGTTTCTCCAAAAATTCAAAAATTTCCCATACCCGAGGAGTTTCTAAAAAATGACCCCAAAAGACTAAAAGTGCTTAAAACGGTTTTTTTCGGCAGCGAGCGATTTTTGACATTTTGAGGCGAAAAAAGTGGTTAATTTTAGTGCTTCTCAGGGTCTAAAAGTCATTTCTTAGGGTTCCAAAAGCAAAAAATTTCCCATGCCCCATACACCCTGCCAATTTTCCATACCCTATTCCCTATTGCCTCAACTACACCACTGGGATGTAGCAGATATAAAGGCGGCTTTACCCGCCAAACACACCACACACTGGAGAATGTGACAAGCACAGAGATGTTTGGTTTCTCACTATCACCCCTGGTGTGATTTTTCCTCTTCAACTTTTGTAAATCTTTCCATTAACTTTGTTTTTCCATTGTAGGCTACACGGACAGTTTGATTCGTGTGTGGCAGTTGGGTCAACCATCACGTGGCCAGCAGTTCTAAGAAGGAATGCTGATCGATAAAATTGGGGGCTGAATTTTCCGTTGGATTTAAATGTTGATTAGGTACCGTTCCTGTTGAAAAATCCTGAAAAAAATGGGAACTAGACATTTTTGTAGCTGTCTAAGAACACACAGCGACTGTTGTTCGTTGCGTTCTGCTTTTACACAAACACTACTGTTCTGTTGGAATGTGCTGCTTTTGCATTGAATTGAAAAAGAATAAAACGTTATTTGTTGAATAATTTTGTCGAATTATCTGTCTGCATGTTCAGTGCGGTCTTCAAATCCGCTAATGGAATATACTTGTTGAATTGAATTTACTGGATTTTATGTCTTTTTCGAATGTAAATCCAGGCGTTTTTTCACATTTCGTGTTTGTGTGTTGCACATATCTGATGAGTGACTCAACGCCTGAGACCCATGTTTACGCACCCCTTCTATTGTGATGCCTTGCCGCGTTGAGTGGTTGCTGCTCCAATGTGCTCTGCGCGCAAAACATTGGGATTGTGGGTAAAGGTAGGACATTTTGGAATTCTGAATGTCCATTGTAAAAATTCAAAGGTTCAGCTATTGCCTTCATGTTTCGTCCATGATCTTTCTTACCCTGAGAATCAGGCCATCCCATTCTTGTCCCATGCGTGGTCCAGTGCCATGACACACCTGTTCACGTAGCATGTCACTTGGCCTTGTAGCGCATTGCACTGCACATAGTATATGTAGAGTGTGCAATGTCGTTGCGTTGTGTGTTGTTGAGCGTAAAATCTCAGATACACACAACAGCAGAGCACAGGCCAACATTCAACAACAGCCAGCAACAGAGCATTGATTATTTGTCGTGTTCGTAACGTAATGTCCGACCGAACGTAGATTATCGAAAAATAATGTAACGCTCGCTGTCGTTGTGGCTGGCCGTACTGCAGGAAATCACAGTTTACCCTCTCTTCTCTCTTAGTTCATCATCAATATTTTATTGAAAACGTTTCACTTGACGGTACTCTCCCTGCCCCCGGTATGTCTTTCTCTGTTGTCTGTCATTTGTCTTTCGCTGAACCAACTTTATGTTTCCAACCGACTCGGCTCTTTTACAATTGATCTATCACGGCCGTTTTTTTTCTCTGATTGCTGACCGACTGGTCGCTTTGCATGATGGTAATTTTTTGTCTCCCCCGTGCAGCAGTCCCATTTCAGCGCATAATAATGAGGCCGTAGAGCCGAAAAGCAACTTCAGCATTTAGTTTTTGAGTCGGTGTTTTTTGTGCAACCAACCAATTTAACGAACATAGTACACTGGCTACCAACTAGCGTGGTTTGTGCAAGTGAACTTGGAACTCCGATCCATTTCGTTCCTCCCCTCGTGTTTTTTCTCGAAAGACAGATGATGTCCCTTGGCTGGGCAGCTTGCAGCCCTCTCGGACGACGACGTTTTTAGAGTGCATTACGTATATCACCACAGGTTTTTTGTTTGTTTTTGGTCTTCAATGTGTGTGGTAGGCTTGGAAAGTGTGTATACTTGGATGCTAGCTGGTGCTAGGCCGTTTGCACATATCATGCTGTATGCTTCCCTGTCCCAAGCTGTCGTCGTATTTTAGAGCTGTACGGTAATGGTAAACATGCTTCAACTCCGGTGAGCTTGCTGCTCCCAAACGTTTTCCATGTTTCTCTGTGTTCGTTTCGCGCCCTAGACCCCACCACTACTAATTTCATGCTGTGAGTCATTTAGTTGCTTGGGTGGCTTTGGCTTTTCCTACCATGGATCGGATCGCGCTTTGAAAATGCATGGAATTTCTAAACTCTCTTGCACAGTTTTCGATTCATGCATTGCCCGTTTTGTCAGTTTGTTCCGGGTGCGGATACCACTACGGCAGCGCAAGCGTGTGTGTTTCTGTTTGTGGTATGCCACTTTCCTTTCTGAGATAGCGCACTCTGGCTTAATTCTGCGCGACCGTATCTAAACTGCGGGTCTGCCGTAAGTGGCCGTGATTTTCACGCGTTGTTAGCTCCCCGTTCAGCAGTGGCTTGGTCAGTGTGTCACTGTCTTAGCAGGGCCATGCAAAACGCCGAACTCCTGGGTGGGCTTATTCCCAGATTGGCTGGTGTTTGCGCAATAGTGTACATGCACTCATATTAGCTGATTGCATAGCATCATGGCTTTATGTCGAGTTACTGAAACTTGTCTGGTTAGTTGCCCGTCATTTTATAAAATGTTTTGGATCAGAAATGTAGGCTCATGCCTTATGTTATGCTTCGTATCTGACCAATGAACTCAGCACAGCAATTTCTGACATTTAGGTCTATGCATCTGCAATCCAACTAGCTCCGGATTATGCCATTTGTTGAAGTTCAAAATTCATATACAATGCTGTGTTGTGTTGTGTATCGCCGGAGCTAAAATAAAAAATCGCCTAAATATCGTCCCAAACACTCAGAGCCTGGTGGTCCTGTGTGTGTCTACCAGTCTACCGAACTAACTGTGCGCGTCGCTAGTTCACATTTTATCTGTTTTGTGGTCTGGCGTTTGCAGCCAAGCTGCTAGCTGTCATACCAGCCAACTATCGACTGTTACGGCCAAGTGCATCCCGCTAATATTTTGACCGTCGTTGTTATGCTGTGCACACTCTGACAGTGTCACCACACCAGATAATGCCGTTTTTTGTACAGTTCGGTTAGGTGTGATATGACATTATACAAAAAGTGCCTGCGTTTCCAAGGTGGCTACATGTTGGAATCTATCCAGCTTCAACTTTGGTAACGATTTTGTTACTTTTTGCAAATGACCTTCACTTGAGTGTCCTCAGTGTCCGCGATTCTTAACCCAATTAGCCAGCGCTGGTAGCGGTTCGTCAAAAATAGAGTGCTGCCATCTTGCCCTTTGCCATCAAGCTAAAACAGTCTTTTTGATGTTGTGTTTCTCCCTAGAGTGGTGTGACTGGTCTTGTGGTTTTGTTTTTTTTCAAATTTATTCCTTTTCTCACCACTATATTATGACAGTTCTGTTTGTCCACTGCGGCTGGTGCTGTGTTGGCAGTGGTGTCGTCATACAACACGGCTCTTCTATGAACCATGAACAGCACGTTTTTGTTTGATGTTTTATTTGTCACTTGTTTTTCAGATTATGCGCTGAAAGATCATCCGTAATCTACTTCAAAACATTACAAATCTTCCTCGTTGACTGCAGGATTCAGGTTGCCTGGAAGAACGATGGATATATTATTATTACATTGTTTCTGACATGCACAATTAAAAAAATTAAACTGTCTTCATCAATATATTTCACAATGGCTAATTATCGTGCGGCCGACCTGGACTTTATTCGTGCGCTTTCGACGTTGCCCTTCCAGCGCACGAAAGAGGTACGTCATTTTGTCATTATTGTGCGCGCCATAATAATGATCACACAGAATTCAGTGAAAATGCATAACCCGAGTTTTTAAAAAAAAAGTTTTTGATCTGGACGGAAACAAAAGCGGTCATTTTCGATTTCGTGTACATCAGGACGACTGCCTTGCCACATAATTTCAATTTATGAAACTATTCTTTGGCCAAAACTTTATTTCTCAATGTTCAGGATGCGGTGGTTGTGTTCCGTCTCCTTCGACGTCTCGAAGTGTTCAGGCATTTGGGTGACGAACCGTTACGTGCGATATGCAGACACGCTAGATATGAACGATACCTGGCTAATGAATTCGTGTACAGGTGCGTCTGTGTTTGATGGTCAGTTGCGAGCACAAAACAAACTCTTTCTTCTATCTGTTTCGGTTTCACCATGGTATATGGTGCATTAACCGCACTGACGATGACCTGGTGTGCTGCCCGTCTGCGAAGGCAGATGGAAGTGGGCAACAAAAGAGCGCATTGTTGTGCTATTTACGTTTGGTGGGCCAGTTGCTCAAGCTTGCCTTTGGCTATGGTTTTTGTTCTTTATAACGCATCACAAGAAATAGCCCATCAAGTTGTTGTTGTCTAAACCAACAACAAGATTGTCAATCAGCAAATCAAGTAGTCCCAAGGTATTCATTTTTTTGTAACTTCAGGAAGGGCGATCCGAGCTTCTGTTGGTACATTCTGCTGAGCGGTTCGGTGTATCTGGATGACCAAATGATTTTCGGTCGAGACAGGTATGTTACGGTTGGCACTCGGTTTTTCTTGCTGATTTGGTTTGGTTCGAAATAAATTAGCCGTCGACAAAATTGCGATTAATGCACGCACAATGTGATTGGGAATTACTGTGTGTGTGGTGCGGTACGATTAGCGCCGTAAACTTCGCGTCAAATCGACAGGCAATAAATGAATATTTTATCACCCGAAAATGTTGTGTGCGTGTTTGCAGCAGCGTTTTTGACCGACGTTACGCGATGAATTGAATGAACTTTGATGAAAAATGTAATGTGTAAAAAATTTTGCCCTTATACCAAAGTGTTATTGGCATTGAAATTTGTTCCGCAGATGAGATAATGTCTTGTCTGCTGGTGCTGACACCCACCACCAGGGACTTGTGTAAAATGCGCTGGTAATAATTCTGACATCCACTCCACATTGAGGAGCAAGTGTGAATTACGTGCAGATGGGCATGCAGAAATCATTTCACGACACATTTGGAAAGAAATGCGCACCAG
The DNA here is from genome assembly GCA_030248065.1 of Rhynchonema sp. JSB1_4. Taxonomy (NCBI): domain Eukaryota; kingdom Metazoa; phylum Nematoda; class Chromadorea; order Monhysterida; family Xyalidae; genus Rhynchonema; species Rhynchonema sp. JSB1_4. Next base: position 15,908 of record JASAMV010006992.1, read on the forward strand.
TTTCTGCTTGTTCTTTCAATCGGTATTTTGTTGTCGTTGGACATGCCTGAATGCATATTTCGTTAATTACTCATGATGGATTCTTCCGCACATCAGCGACAGATTTTTGGATGTTTACACGAATATGGAGTTTGGTTTACCCTGTCGGGGATCCTCCGTTCTCTTATCAAGACGTGATCCTGCGCGGTAGCGGTGTTGTTTGCTGGACGGCGGCAGCGGCACCACTGTAAAATTCATGTGTGCGTGATTATAGGAACTGACTGAAAAAACTGCGCACCAAAAACTGCATGGGCGGTTGGTTATCCAATCCCGGCCGATTGTTTATTTTTGTCGATGATTATGTGGGAGAACGAACAAGTGAACGTTACTGTTTCCTGCATGAACACTGTCACAATAAGCACCAAGTTGATATTTGGGTTTTCAAAACCGGTTAATAACAAAACAGAGTTGTAGTGCCAGAAAGTGGTCAAAACAAGCACAACATGGCGGAAACTGCGCAACTTTATGCCACAAAACGAACGGCATCCGCGCAAAAGCTGCATGTCGCAGCTGTAAACGTTTGAAACTTCGTAATCTAACTGCAGTTCCGATCGTGCGCTTATGCTGCATTTTAGAAGGCGTTTTTATGATTTACTATTGTGACGTTGGGTAGAGTCCCCTTGGCATGGTGTTGAGGTTTATACTGTCCAGGTATATTGAGTGGTCGGTATTGAATATACACAATATCGGGTCGGATATACGAATACACACACGTTGAATATAACACAAGCTGACTTGAATCTAACTTCGTCACAATGTAACACACAAGTTCCACAAGTTCCCAACTGTGCATGCTAGGCTGTTTGCAAGAGAAATACGCTCTTATCACAAAGTCATGCGCTGTAGCTCAGACACAACATACCACTGAAGTTCACGTGCATGAATTGTCACTACATCCTCCCCCTCCAGGCAAGGCAAATACTGAAATAGAGTGAGGAAAGATTTGGTTTGGTGAACTACGACACAAAGCAGAAATGATTACATGGATTGAAAGTTACTGCATGTAATACGATGATTGTTCATTTCAGTTTCAGAACAGTTTCTTTCTTTTCTTCATTTTCTTCTTCACATTTGTCTTCATCTTCGGTTTGTGTCCGTTGTGACTCTTCAATGTCACACACGAGCCTTCATGCTCAACCGAGTTCTCTTTGTCGCTTCGTTGGCACCTCGATTCTCGTTTCGCTGGTACCTCTTCTCGAATGCGACTGGTCACTTGACAATCGACCTGTGGATTGGTGACCGTAGATCGACCGTTCACGTTATCGACACGATTCGACCGTTGATCACGCTTGTTGATCACGTTGTCACCTGTACGCTCCGGCACAGGTTTGACACATTCGAAGGCCTGGTCCACACAAGAACGAACCACTGGACCACCAATAGCACACCGTTTCTTTGCCGAATCACGATTGGTCACCTCGGTACAGTTGGTAGCGTCACGATCTGTACCGTTTGAGACCATCGACTGAGCCATCACAGGATCGCCTTTTTCCTCACCGATGAGCTGCACTGATGGTTTCTCGATTTTCAACGGAGTCGACTTTTGACCGACATTCGACTTCACCGAATCATGACGTGGTTTCTCGATTTTCACCGGAGTCGACTTTTGACCGACATTCGACTTTACCGAATCACGACTGTGCCGAAATGGCGAATGCGACACAGTGCCCGAACCACGTGTCGGGCTGGTGGGGTAGGAAACAAACCGACTGTGCACGCCCTTGGGACCACATCCCTCCCCACCAAAACGATGCTGAAAATGAACCTTTTCGCGAAATTTCACCGGACACAGAGCCCGGGTATGCTCCACCGATCCACAGTGGTAGCATGGGTGCGGCTTCGACGCGCACCGATTCGCGACATGCCCAAAACCAGAACATTTATAGCACAAGCGAGACACTTTGAAGAACAATTTTCGTTGACGCAGCGAGCTGACGACAAAGCACTGATCGGTAAAATGAGTTGCACATTTGCAGAACAAGCAAACAACACGACTGCCTGCATTCTGAACACCAAGTTTTGAATCACACAGAACAGCACTTGAATTTTTCACATTAAAGTCACGATCAGGCGCTTGTAACGTACCACGAGTTGAACACGAATGACGCCAACCGTCATCAATGGTGTTAGTTTGTGCGTCAGTAGTTGAAACATCATTTGACGACTTTTTGAATGTAGGGCAGCAAATCTGTGCGGCTTGGTCAAAAATGTACCGCACATTATCAAATTGACTGTTGTCACCACAAAGTGACATGCAGTTACGAAGTTTTTCATCAACTGCATTTGCCGCATTAGTCAAAAGCACTTCGACTGCGTTTCTTGCCAGGCCAATGCTCGAACCTGACCGGTTACGAGCAGTTGAATCAACTACGTGCTGACTATTGTGTCGATTCGAGTTACGTTCTGTTCCGCAACAAAGAGGCATTGTTGTGTTGGCTGCCTCTAACGTGCACGAATGGCACCAAAGTTCTGAACGGTGCATGTTCAGACAAATGTCAGTGTCCATCGTGGGCACAAGGCTGTGTTCCGCGATCAGACGACGACCACTTGAGGAAGAGTCATCCCGTTGATGACAAAGTTTTGAATTCGATCAAACCCGATGTTTGTTCGTTTGTTGAAAACAGCGATTGTGACCCTGAACCGAAAAGCAAGTTCGTTCCTCAAGTCGAATTGGCCGATGGTGCTGCGGATAGCTGCGGATTCGTTCCGTTAGTGGGATGCCAGCTATTGTGACGTTGGGTAGAGTCCCCTTGGCATGGTGTTGAGGTTTATACTGTCCAGGTATATTGAGTGGTCGGTATTGAATATACACAATATCGGGTCGGATATACGAATACACACACGTTGAATATAACACAAGCTGACTTGAATCTAACTTCGTCACAATGTAACACACAAGTTCCACAAGTTCCCAACTGTGCATGCTAGGCTGTTTGCAAGAGAAATACGCTCTTATCACAAAGTCATGCGCTGTAGCTCAGACACAACATACCACTGAAGTTCACGTGCATGAATTGTCACTACATTTACAGATGTAATACTGTCGCTAACCAGATGCACAACACTTTTTTTGAGAGCTAAAAGTTTTCTCGATAATGTGCGCAACTCAAATGGTCGTTTAGGCGGCAAATATCTGCAGTCGTTTTCGTGAATTGTGGGCGGATTGCGCTTCAAAATGCCGCTTCCGATCGGTTTTTTTGACCGTTTATGCTAATGTGTGCAGCTCGATTGTGTGAGTTGTGTTAAACTTTTTCGTCTCGGAATGGAGGTTGTACACGTCAATGGTGTGTTCACCGGACCAGTTTACAAGCAGTACTGCTGTGCACGTCCTGTTGGTGCTCATTATCGCAAAACATGTGTTTATCGTCGGACCACTGGTTAGTTGCACCAATTTTTCATCACGCTGCCGCTCGCATATTCACAGAAATGCTCAAACTTTGTTTGTTAGTTACCCCGCTATTGAACGCCAAAAGTTGATCGTTGAGCTGAAATCACATCAAAATCTCAGTGAGTGTGAAATAAACCTGTTTTTCCTCTCACGGCCTCGGTCTCACGCATAAATTTTCGGGTTTTATCACTCAGTGGTCTTGTCGTGCGTTGTACAGAAATAAATAGTTATGGGTTTCGTACAAATGTACTCTGCTGCTGCAAGGTATGAAAAACAGAAAGCCCCTCATTTTGTATCCTCCTTTTTGTGTTAAGAAGTGATCGCAGAACTGCACACAGTATCAATATGAGTGCCTTTCCTTTACGTCCTGAGGATCTCAATTCAAAATATCGAAATATCAATTTTAAGTCCCCAATTTTACGCTTGGGTAGTTCTGCTCGTGTGGTGACTGATTGAGTACAACCATTGCTACCGCGTTTAGTTTGGTTTGTGGAATTTATAATTTTGCAATCAATTAATCAATGCAATTCATTTTGTTATCATCGGTTTGTGATTTGTTGACTCCATAAATTATCTGAAATGCACAGGTAACCTTTTCCAATTATCGTTTTCGAGAGATCAATGATGGGATCATGGCGTTTGTTGCATCTTTCAAGTCTGAAACTTTTGTTCATTTCTTGTTGAAGTATTTGGACCGAAAAAGCAATCACAAATTTCTGCCGAAAAGATATGGCAGGCACAATACGGCCGGTCAGCCTGGGTATCTTTCCATTCCAACAACGACTATGTAATTGTAGCAAATGTATGCATCTTTGTTCCTATCATCGCTCGTTGTCGGTCGCATCACGTTCAATGCATAAACTACAATCGAAAATTGCCTGATTAGCACCAGTGTCGGTGTTATTCTTTGTCGCAGCGTGTGCACGGGTATGTTTTCTTTCTTTTGAAATCGTCTTATTGCGCGCACAGATTCAGGACAAATTGCCTGGATGTGTACGTATGGAATATTGTTGTTTTCGAAAAAATATCATGTGTTTCTGCACATTGAACTTCACGCATGTTGCGCGACAAGCGACACCAACATGCCTGTGACATACTACTCTAACTATATTGTACTACGCTATACTACCATCAATTCTTGTATGCGGCAAATGTTGGCGCCTGTGTTGATGGATAGTTTGGTTTTATCACCCAGAAACATCAAAAAATAAATTTGGAAGAAGGTATGAGAAATGGCAAACTGCGACAGGAATCTGCTCCGTAATCCTAAGTCACCATTAGAGTAGGACCTGTCGTTTTGTCCAATATTGAATCGTATAGGTTGATCAGCGAATGCGTGCACGCGTATTCAGATGGAAAAGCAAAGCATGGAGCCAGAAAATTATCCGCATTACGAATAATTCCGCATCAGTCTTCGCGCTTCAAACTTTTTCACTGCAGATTCAGTCTACAGTCAGTTGAGCGCATGTTTTTCGCATCACTGATAGGAATCAAAACATCGTGCAATCAGGCGTGCGAACAGCAAGTATCATGCCTGGATAGGTGTGCTACTCTAATGCGATACCGTTGACGCATGTCCTCAACATTAAACTGTGGTTGTTTCTGTTTGTGGTCATGATGTTGACCTTGATCGATCGATATCTACAACAAAACTGAAGTCGAATTTGTCACCGGCGCTTGATTGCCTGCACGTCTCAGCAATTCTAATAGGTATGCTGGACTCGAATGCATGCTTCTTGGCACTGATTTTTATGGTGTCATCACACAGCACGCCGATAATATTCACCTACGTGATGGATCGGTCGTGCGAAGTCAAACCCTCAACACCAGTGTTTTTTTGTGAATATGAAAGTCATATTGGACCGTTATGGTTATCAGCTATCAGGTTACGGCCAAGGGTTGTCTCACGCAGTAATTTCATTCGAACAGAAATCAACATTTACAATGACTTGCCTACCAGATGCGCTTTCCTTGTCTTACCTATATCTGGCTAGCTGACTGACAGTTTTGTGCTGCTTTGCTTTTCTATGGCTGTGTCACAATTTTCAAGGTCGCTGCTGGTACTTCCAGAAATCCATAACTATGATCCTTTGTTTTTGGCGACAGACAAAGAGGTAACCAGGCTGTTTGAGTTTTTTTTTGGTACTTCAAGACTTCAAGCTGCCACTCTTAAGAAAGTGGGTTTTTACTCAGAACCAAGATAAAAGAAGTTGGTGTCCGAAGCCTGTCTAGCAGTCACATTTTTCTCGCGTCCCGTTCTGAGTTCATAATCAATCTTGCTGTTGTTCGCATAACGGTGATGTTGTGCTCAGAGCTCTCTGTGTCGCACAAAACTGCGCAGTCGTTTTTTCAACATGATGTGTGGTACCATCGTTGATAGAATGGCCGTGCGCAAAGATATCAGTGCGCCTCAGTTGAACACAATCGGCGTTTGTCTTCTGCTGTGTTTCATTGATGATCTGTGCACAATCAACCGGCCAGCTGTGAACGCAATACATGTCCGTTTCTTTTGTATTTGTGTGCAGGTTGTCACAGTGTGGGTACGTGTTGTATCAATTCTGTGTTCAACCAGCGTTAGGTACGCAAACATGTTTCTTTTCTTTGCGCCAACTGTCTTTTTTATGTCGATCTCAAAAATCTATTGCAAAACTAATCCGCATGCGTTTTTTGACGAACGGCGTATGTTAAAAGTTTCGTGGTTCGGCAATCTGGAATTACAAATTATTCGGTTCACATCTCAGTTTCAATTCAATGGTTTGAGATCACATTTATTTTTGGACCATTTCTCAAATGTCCTTCAAATTACAGGCAACCAAAAACATACCTCTGCGTATTGTGCCGTTAAAAAAGCGTCCAAATCATATTTAGTAGGCCACGCCTGCATTAGAACAAATTGGTATATTGGCCGATTAACAGCAGCGAACATACCAAATTTTGCATATTGCATATTCCATCGCCGTAAACGAATAATAAATTATTATGCAAAGAAAGTAGAGCATATAGTGATGCCGGGCGAACATTGTCCGTTTACTGCGTCGGTCGTGGTGGCCGTGGGCGCCAGCTCGGAAGACATTGCCGCCGCCTTGTTGCGTGAACGACAGAAACGTAATCAATTGATGAACCATATTGTACCTGGTGCTATTGCACATGCGCACACGCGGTCACTATCGTTGGAGTGCTATACGTCCGGCGCGGTCAGTCACACGGTGCCATGCAAGCAGCATGAACGTGTGACGGCAAACGTGCACAATATGGTTGCGTCACCGATACTGGCCAGAGCGCGACTCCGACACTCTGTCTGTGTGCCAGATATTCAGCTGACTTTGCCACCCAGTCACCACGTCACCACTGGCTCTATGACCATGACATCGACCTACTGCAGGAAATATCGCCGACGTGGCAGGTTCAATCACCAATTTTCTGCTTTCCGTTGCGTTTCTTACAGAGTTGACATTATTGGTGTCATTAAACTTGGCACTTTGATCGATCTCATAACGGTCTCCTCAAGTCGCCTGGTTAATCTACTTCACTTTCAAATTTATTGCCAAGTTTTTGTTTGGTTTCTCACGGTTTGTATTATTTTGGTCACTATGCCAGCGTGACACGACACGACACGAAATATACATTGTTTGACAAATGCATGTGTATGTTGTTTGTGTTTGTTTGACCTTTCGACCCGAAATGTATGGCAGTTTGGTTCGAAATCCAGAACGCCGTTATTGTGTTTCGTGAAAAGTTGTAAATTTGTTGAGTGTTAAAGTTCAGGTCGTTGTCGTGTGATTTCTTCCACAAATATACATGCAGATTAGAATCGGCGTGCGGTGGGTACTGCCGTTGAGACTGCGTGTAAACTGAGAATGGGTTGGGGTGTTATGGGGTAGGTTTTATGATGTCAGGGTGATTCTAACGCGATTCGGTTGTTTACGAGCACGGGTGTGGGTCCATAACTGTGTTTGCGTCCCATTTGTAAAGGACAGAATCATTTGTCTTGTGGTAGTTTTCTTTCAGGCGTTCTGGACCTTATTTTTTGTGCATGGCTCTTATCTGGATGTGTGCAGTTAGAGTTGAGCAGGATCCTTCAAAAGACACATTTGCAAGTTGCTGATGTCGTGCCGCTACTTTACTAAAAGCCTACGATGTCACTAGTTCATTACGTAGTTTTCATTGAAACGATCAACCTTGCTAAATGCTAACGTATCACTTTCAAGATTTTATGAGAGATACGTATGTACATGTGGTTTGGTTGGTGGAGGTGGGGGCTCATGTCAGAATTTCATGGTTAACGAGGTTACATGCTGACAGAATGGCAAACGGTGCGTGCCAGCGTGCATGCAGTGCCCGCGCAACCTGTGAAGAACTGTCATGGTTGTTCGTGTTGCGGGTAGACATATGTAGATTTATGGTAAAGTCTGCGCGTCGAGCTATATAGGTATTCATATGTGACGATAGTTCAGGAATGGCCTTGACAGTAGCGGTTGCGGCCGGCAAGTGGTTGTTGATTTTAACGCTATAAAACATAAAATTTCATTGGTTTGATGATGGGATGGGCCGTGTGGATTGTGCGTATTATCTTCCTCAACGATATAATCTGAGCAGTTGGATCTGACAAAATCCATTTCGGGACCTGCGGCATCGTTACAAAAGGTGAACCTTTTGCTTGAACATTGGGCGCACCCATACCTTTGAACATGTGGCCTGTGGCCTCCCTTCCACAACCGTACTGCATTTCTGCATAAATATGACATGACAAATGCCAGCACCACACAACAATTTGTCGCATGTTTGCGGTTACAGAAAGTTGATTTTGTGGTGAGCAGATTGTTGTGAAAACAAGTGTACAGTACATGTAACGTAGGTGCAGTAGGTACTTTCACATCAACATCAAAACGCTTGCGACATGTACAGTCATGGTAACACGATCATATTGTTGCGGTGAATCGTATGTGTGTGTTTCTAGTTGTACAAACATTAATTATATCAAACTTCCGCCCACACTTCAACCAACCAATCTTACGTTTTGTGCGCGCTGTGCACTTTCTTTCGTGAGCATTTTCTAGTGCATGATGATATTATCGACTATGCCACCGTGTTGCTTTCCTCGTGGAGCAGTATTTTATGAGAATCTTCTTAGGAAGCGATAAAATTTGTGCAGTATACACGCATCTTGTGGTTTCGGATGCGGTTAGCGCTCTTCGGCCAACCGCGCAGAACTGCCACCAGTTTCAATCTAAATGCCATCTCGTATATTTCAGTTTTGGCAAACGATCGGGTGCCGGTCATAATAGTCGTCGTGCAACGGATTGTTTGGTGCTCGAACCGTCAGACATGATAGTGGTAAGATATACCGGGCTTGGCTTCAGTTTTTGTTTTAGGTTCTTTTTTTTATTATCCTCCTTTCACTAGAGTCCACGTTCTTTGTTCTCTGTCCCTCACCACTGTATTTGAGCGGTCCATCGTAATGTTTTTACGCCACTGCTGTATTGCTGTTCGCTTTCATTTTAACGATTCTGGCATCAATGCACAATCTGCTGCATCTGTTTTTCTCCATCAAGGATGAGTGAGCCACCTGTGGTGTCGTTTTCCCGTCATTTTTTTGGCCGCGGCGTCGCGCGGGAGGTGACGCCTTCGTTCACTCCCTTTTCATTGGACCGTTAATGTTTTTTTGTCGTGCGCGGTTTTTCAGCTCGGCAAAAAACAATCCACTCCTTCCTTTCTCTGTTCTCTAAATTGTAAATGGCTACCACTAGATCACCGAGTTGGCCTTAATTTTTGAAATGACAAAAAACACCCAGTTCGATATGTATATTGTCTCAAATTAACCGTTGATGATCACTTGTTGGCCGCAGTGGTATAATCGGATGAACCTGTTCCTGTACATCTGCAGCATGTACTATATTTGGCCATAAAAGACGTTGATGTTTTGCGTAAAAAACGACGGCACGTTATTTACGTTAATATTGCATCAACAAAATTGCGCTCCCGATTTCTGGGTGCGTGTAAACGGGCCCTAATTCACCGTCAAGAACTCACAATCCCGACCCCTGCTCCACCATTCATACTCCACAGACAGAATAAGTTATGATCGCGGTCTGTATTGTGGACAAAAAAAGTAACGTTCTCCACCACTCACAATGCAAACTTTGCGAAAAACAGATTACATTACTTACAGTGCAGATATAATTCGATATTATTTTTGTACACTTTTTTATCGGCGTACCTACCTCACAGAAAACAACTCGATATCGAAACGAACTTTCTGTATAAAAGCACTCACGGTCATTATATTACAGTGCAGTACTAGTTTTTTTGGTCAGTGAAATAGGAAAAGTACGGCAGGCATTTTTACGTCTGCGAGATTTTCGACTTTTTGGACAACAACTTTGCAATAAGGCACGAGCACCACAGTCTTAGATGATTCATTGCGTTTTGTGATTTTGTGTGTTTTCTTTACTCTGCTGCACCAAAGAAATCACCACGGCTGTAAAAAGAATCAAAGAACTATAGGTTCATACGTGGAACAACTGTTATTTTACCAGAATGCAATGACAACATTACATTTAGTGTTTGAGTAGGTTGGTTTGCTCTTGCTGTCATCAAAAGCCTTTTGTTAGTTTTCCGTAAAATGTGTGTTGGTCATGTAGCCGGGTTACTTTTTACGGGATCAGGTCATACGCTTTATTTTGACTTCCAATTTTTATTTTTCATTGACCATTTAGCCCGAGTTTCCAACGGTCTCAGTGTCGTTAAAAAAGTGAACACAGTATACCTTCGCTATGGTGACCCTCAATGTAGTGGAACCTCTTTATAGTGTGAAGTTTGTCAGGTCCCAGATTTCCACGTATTATACTGTACTCTGTTTATAGTAAAAATTTCGTTATTGTTTTAGTGACACGCTTTGCACTCTGAGTGGTACCTTCTCTCCTTAGTGACAAAACCATATGAGGCACCGCGGGTCAACCACCAAGTCTGGTCCACCAGCAAGGATAAATGAGTGGACGTGGAGCCCACTCCGGCTCATACACCAGTCCTTTTGTCCGTTGTTTGCATTATAGTGTTGTTCTATATATTCACGTCTGAAAAAGTGCTGCACAATCATGATCCACAGACTCGAAAAACGCAAAATATGACCTGTGTCAACATCCTGCAAATTCTTTGCCGTGGAAGTTCTTTATTGTGCACGGGTCCCGTTTATGTCACTATAACGAGGGTAGACTGTATTAATAAAAGTTGTGAAAATCGAATGTGGTGCGGTCACAATTTTTTATGTGAATGGATTTCGGTGTTTTGTCAATCTTCGTTTTCATAATTATTCGTGACATCCAGCTGTAAGCGCGCACTAGTAGACAATTGCTACTGCCATCATCACATTTTGAATTTGTGAATGTTGTTTTGAGAGCTGTTCGATTTCAAGTAAAACCCATGAAAGTCATCTAAAAAATGTGCGTGTGGAAAGTCCTCTAGAAAGTTGTATTAAGTTGACTGGGTCGCTTATAGAGAAGCTGCGACGCTACGATGTGAAACAATAAAACGACTTGTGGAAATACGTGCCTATGTGGCTAACGCTGCATTTCGATGTTTTCCATACCTGTTTTACATTTTTACGAACGTCAATTAAACCGCTAGCATACGTTTTACACTTCGGTATAACACCTCCCCCTCTGTGTCCAGTCTTTGAGAGTGGAGGTTGTTCTTTTACGATTTTGGTTTTGATTTGTGTGTTTGTGTGGTTTCAATGAGTCGGTTTCAGGACTGGTCTTTTGAGAGTGGGCCTGTTCTGAAGCGTTTGGGTGACCAAGAAACAGCAAGAGCGCTGGGGTTTGGTTGAGTGCCCAGTGGTCTCTCTTTAGCCTTGTCTGCGTGGCAGTGGTTTGCACTCATTTTGCGCAAAAATGAATCAATCATTAAAAATGTTCGCCAAATGAGCTTCACCGAGTCACAAGAATGTAGACCATTTTAATCTGGGCAACGTGCGGTTGGGGGCTTTGGGACAAGTTGTTGTGGGATAAGCCCAAAAGCGCAGTTCCAACTGCCTGAACTGGCATTTGAGCTTGTTGTGTCAGGACTAACCTTGTGCCACAGTTCTCCTAAGTCCAGTTTGGCCAATATATTTTGAGCTAGTCGTTTTGCGTGCGGCATCCAACTGACTGACCATTGCATACCTTGGCATTACCCGGGGGCACATGTGTCTGTGTGGGTTGGCTGGCTAAACCAACTGTCTCGGGGCATTTACGATATGAGCAGCTATGTATATGTAGTGTAACTTGGTGCTGTGGTGACTGGTGTTGGCACTTTGCCGGCAAAATACCCTTGGCGCAGCCTTCTTATATTTGTGGTTGGCTGGAGCTTCAACATGTGTTTCTGTTCAGTACAACACCCTGTTCCTACAACCCTCTCACTGTGCTAATAGGGCTTCGATTGCAGCATCGCTTTAGTTTACATGTATTGAAGATAACCGCGCCCACGTTCTTTCAC